>PVIH01019430.1:0-35275 GCA_004025045.1 Sigmodon hispidus | reverse complement strand
CCAGCCATCCAGCCACCCAGCCACCCAGCCATCCAGTCACTCAACCACACAGCCACTCAGCCACCCAGATAAGCAGCCAGCCAGGGAGTAAGAGTGTAAGTAAGATAAAAGTAAGAAAAGAAAAAGGTCCAGAGAGAAAATGTAGCCAGGGATAATTAAAGTTAAAGAAAGCTGGCTAGAAATAGAAATAAGCAAATCTAAGGCAGGCCATTCATAATTAAGAAAAAGAAGGCTTTCGCTCTCTCTCTCTCTCTCTCTCTCTCTCTCTCTCTCTCTCTCTCTCTTTGTTTGTGTGTATTTGGGAGCTGGATGGTCGAACCTTAAAGAGTAAAAAACAATAAACAACAATGTGTCTATGCTGATTATTTTATATTATTTAAAATTATTCATTTATAAATGTGTGTATATGTGCAAAATGTATTCATGTGAATGTGAGCACACCTGTGTGCATGTACACAGGTTTTGTGAATTGGTTCTGTCCTTAGGCTGTGACTTTCAGGCATTGAACAGATTGCCAGGCTTCAGTGGGAAATACTTTTATTTGCTAAACTGTCTCTTTGACCTTATGATTGTTAGTTGTGATTATCAACTTGATGGGAATTAAAATTCCCATAAAAACTGGGCTTCCTCCCAGATCCCAGGTTAGACACAAACCACACTCACACAGAGATCTTTTATTAAGCAGGGAAGAAAAGTTAAAGAGACTGCTTTCTGACTCGGCAGAAAAACAGCAGCCAATGGCCTTGCAGGTATAATTCTTAAGAAGAGAAAAAGGTGATGTCTGTGTTAGAATGGGCTAGAATGCCATGGTAAAAGGAGATAGAAGATGATGGTACAAGGAATATTTGTCCCAGAGGGACAAAGGACTGCCTCTAGATAGAGAGCAGGCAGATGTGGCCCATGGGCTTTTGGCAGTCTATAAAGGTAAAATGGGAAACCCAGTGTTAGGATGGGGTGTTTAATTGTAATTAAGCATGTTAAGCAGGTGAGGCAAGAAGGAGATTCTATTGCTGGACTTCAATAATTCGGAATCAATACTTGGGGGACCTTGCTAGTCAGCCTTAGGAAGAGTAAGTGGCCAAATAAGGGAACAGACCTTGGTGGTTAGCTTTATGAACGCAGTAACCGATTTTAGTAAAGCAGAGGGAACGGGAGAGAAGGGTAAGGCCCGCCAGAGCCATGCCAGCCAACCAGAACCATGCCAGCCATGCTTAAGACGCCCAGAGTCCCTTTAAAAACAGATCTGGGTTTGTTTCTAAGAAGTCATCTACAATAATTTAGGTGACAAAATCCACCTAAATGTAAGTAGTTCCACTCCCTGGACTGGGACACTGGACTGAATTAGAAAGAGAAATGGAGATGAGAACAAACGTTCTTCCTCACTGCTCCTAACTACAGAGGCAATGTGACCAGCCCTTCCTCCTCTATGTAATGACCTCTCTCTCCCACCACAATGAAGTCATGCTGAATGAACAGTAGAAAGAAACAACCAATGTAAAGCATGCTATGAAAGAAGTTACCTAGGGTCCACATAAACACAGTAAAGGATTGAGATAAAGAAAAGAGGTACGGGAGGGGAAATTACAGGAGAAATAAGATTTGATATAAGAGAATGTGGAGCTAGAGCAATGCCCAAGTTCCCAAAATATTGTTTAAAAGTGTTCATTTTCATTATAAATGGTTAATGGTTATACTCAATATCTTTATAAGGAAAAAAGGATAATGTGATATAGAAATAACTTAAAAAGATAGATTATTAAGTCTACTTAAATTTAAAAACAGCTGTTAATCTCAAAATACTTTACATTGATATGTGGGATGCAACAAGAGGATTGAGCTGTGTATAAGCAGAGGACTGTCTTGGTTTCTTTCAGACCCCTAAGTGCTGCTCACTGTGAATCATAAGCACTTGACTGGAGCTCCAGAGTTCTTTGTGCAGCTGCGAATGGTGGACAAAGCTCTATATGCTAACTTACCCATAGACTGCAGGCTGAGGGCTAGGAAATTCCAGATACTTTTTAGATGGAGAGATAAGCCTCCTGTCCTCTGAACAGTAGCCTCCCAAAGGTTATCTATCTCTCACTCTGGGCCTACAAATGTTTAAATTCAGGCTTCTAGATTTCTTGTTTGTTTTCTCACTCATTTTTTAAATCAATAATATCCCTTTCAAAATGGTGCCTAAGACCCACCCTCATTCATATACAATGAACAATAAGACTTTCAAAATGGTGCCTAAGAACCACCCTCATTCATATACAATGAACAATAAGACTCCCATCCGTTGCTCACTTATCTAGGTGAGAAACCCTCTCCCCAACCTGAAACTAGATATAAGGCTTGTGTTCTATTGTTACCCCAAGGGGTAGGCCTGCCATTCTCTTTTCACTTCCTCTGGCTTACCTCCTGGCATAGAGTCTGCTTTTCCCCACTCACTGCATAGAAGCTTCTAGTACAACTAGCTCCCTGAAGCCTTTTTACATGGAAAACAAATGTTAGTCACCTATCAAGCCTATGGAAGTCTTAGATGAGGAGACTGGGAGGGAGATATTAATTTGTGCTGGATTTTGAAACTATGTATTTATTGATAATAAGCAATATTAACCTACTCTTTAGAATGATGCTTTAACTTGACCAAAATTTCTACTGAATTCACATTGGGGGTGAGGACATATCACAGGAAATCACATAGATACTAAATAACTGAGAGCTGACCAATTCTCAATACTTGCTGATATGGATAAGAAATTAATATTTAGGTGGGAAAATTAGACTAAATATAGCAATAGAGGCAGTACAGAAGTGCATTTATTTTGTGTTTGGTGGTTATATTACCCAACACTGTGAGCATATTTTATTTTTTTATACAAAAATGAATGCTGCTTTTGTGGGAGGATACCATCTCATGTGGTGTTGAAATTATTCCTCTACAAACTGTATTTTATCCTGGGAAGTGATTGGTGTCAAAAGTATTGCTTGTATCAAGATATATGTGCAGAGTGGAAGATGCAAGGTAATATATAGCGCCCTGATGCTTTATGCTCATGATGAACAGACACGATTTACACCAGCAGTTCTTTTTTTTTCTTTTTTTTTTTTTTTTTACCTTGAACTGTAAGGTGCATTAGTTTCTGGATTTATATTTGTAAGACTTTTAACCATTTAACGAATGCTCACATATTTATGATATTCTAGTTCTGAGTTGAAAATAAATATGAAATGGTGTTGCTCATGGGACTATGACCTGGTGGAGGTTTTTTATTTTTGACAAACAGCATTTTAAATGGGAGTCACAACTACTCAGTGATAATTGTTATTATTTTTGATGGCTTCCAGTAAGAAGGTCTTCTTTTATTACATTTATTTTTGTGTAGGGAGGAAAAGTATGTTCCAGGTTGCTAGTAGAGGTCACATGATTTGAGGGAATCAGTTATCTCCTCCCACCACACAGGTGGAACTCAGGTTATTGGCTTGGTGGCAAGCATCTTCTTTTTTAATGTTCTTAAAAATGACTTAGCTTTTATAGTGTGACTGAGTTTCATGCATATATTGTATTTATTTTTTCAATAATGCTGAAGTGGTTTTCCACTAAAATAAGCGGTTGTGTTAGTTACTTTTTTATTTTGTAAGATTTTTTTCATCTTTTAATTTATTTAAAAAGGTTTTTTTTTATATCTAACACTGCTCTCCCTCTCTTCCCTCCTTCCCCTCTCTTCCAGTCCTCCCTCAGCTTCCCCACCCCATTCCCCTACCCATTCCCCAAGAAGGGCAAGGAATCCCAAGGTGAATCAGTTCAGTATGGCATATCCAGCTGAGGTAGATCTGAGTCCCTCGTCCCAGTATTAAGGTTGGAATAGGTGTTCCTCTGTAGGAATGGGTTCCAAGATGCCAGTTCATGCATAGGAACATAGTCTGATCCTACTGTAAAAGGCTCTACAAACTACCTATGCCATTTGACAGTCATCTATCTTTCAAGGGTTTAGTCCCTTTCCCTGGTGGCAAACATCTCTGTGCACTGGGCCATTTTATTCTACTAAAATTGTCTTATGAAGGAAGATGGTATGGTGACCGAGCACACAAACTCTGTAGTCAGTGCCCAGGTTTGAGTCCCAGTCTGCGGATGGACAGACGGCCTTGGCCCAGCCATTGAACTCTTTATACTTCTGTTCTTTAAGATTTAAAATGGGGAAAAATATGCTTGTTCCTAGGATTAAATGGAATAACAGAGAAAACACACAAACTGTTAAATGACTATTTTAATTACGGATTTACAATAGCTCAAGTTCTTTTTTATAAAGATTTAAATTTTATTTATGTATGTGTAAATGTGTGTGTGTGTGGGGGGGGGTAAATGATGTGTATATGTGTTTGTATGAATGTGTTTGCATTAATGTATAAGTGCAAATGAATGTTTTTGTGTGAAGGTATGTGTGTGTGTGTGTGTGTGTATTACATGCATCCATGTGTGCAGGCACCTGCAGAAATCAGAAGAAAATGCCAGCTGTAGTTAGAGGCATGTGTAAGGCACCTGATGTGGATTCTGGAAACAGAACTCAGGTTACCTGCAGGCCATCTCATCCCCCAATAACTGGAGTTTTAATGACAGCTTTGGCTATTATCTCCCTTGAAAAATATAAGTGCAATGAGGTCTCAGATAAATTCAGTGTTATATCATGAACACAGGCTAGGGATTGAAAGGTATGGTGGCTGGTCACTGTGACAATGTATTCAGCAAGCTGGGAAGGATGAGGCAGAGGGACCTTGAGTTGGAGGCTAGCCTGGGATATATAAAAGACCATGTCCCAAGACAGCATTAACAAAAAAAAAAAAAAAAAAAAAAAAAAAAAAAAAAAAAAAAAAAAAAAAAAAAAAAAAAAAAAAAAACTAAACAAAAAAGATGTGGCTGGCTTCTATGCTGAAATTCATTCCATTAAGTTGTTTTTGCCTCAAAACAGGAGCAAATTCTCCTTTTCTACCAGAAATTTTGAAAGGTAAACACAGTTCAAATACCCAAGCTCAATTCTCATGAAAGATGTTAGCCCCAAATAAACAAAATGCTACACTATGTGAGAAGAAAGTAACATGTGGCTTACAAATGTTATTTTTTTGGGGGGAGGATTAATATTATCACAGAGGCATAAGTGTAAAATTTATGCAATATGGTTAAACTGGAATTTATTGTAATTTAGAGAAATTTGGAGAGGTTTTACGAGCATGGATATTGCACACAAACTGTCACACACTCTGGAGCCAGCTTTAATCATGTGCACATGGATTATTCAATCTCTTAGTTCTGGGGACTCTTACTGTAAGTACTCTCTACTGTTAATACCCACTTTGCTTCTTTACCTTGTGGAGAGCATAAGGGATTCTCTGTCTTCTGTACTGTTCCTCACTCCCCAAATCTTCTGTGCAAACCCACTGAGGCAGCTTGTCCAATGCTCCTCCCACTGAGTGATTGAAAGGTGTGTGTTGGAGATGCTTGATATCCTTCATCCACTCTCCACATTTCCTGAACTGTTTAGAATTACCCCCACCAGCGCTCTAAATGTCTTCCTGTCACGTAACTCGCATGGCACCGGCCACCAAGCACAGTCATAATACTAGTCATGTGCCCATTGTCTGTGATATTAGAAAACACAAGACAGTGAGACCTTCTCTGGCCTAGAAGATCCTGTGGTGGTGGAGATGACTAACGCACAACAGGGTTTTTAAACGTTGGGAAGACAGCAGAATGTTTTGCAATATCTTCGTACTGGAGGCAGTCAGGTCATGTTCTGACCTTTCTGTGTGACCTTCCCCATGCCTCAAAATGACTGAGTTGGTATCTTTTGAAAATTTTGTTGGCTCATATATAGTGACCAGATCTTTCACTACCTTGAGTCTTGTCTTGTTCTTACTTTTAACCCTGTTGCTTTATTCTCATGTCATTTGAGTTTTTATCTTTTATAAATTTCTTCATTTAATTAGCTTTTCTGTTAGGGACTCTTCAGCATGTGAAACATTTTCTTAGTTTTGTTTAGATTATTTCCTTTGACTAATATTCCTATACATGTTCTTAAACACCTGTGATTATTTTCATAACTAGAACTTCTAGCTGTGAGATTTCTGTCACGTGGTCTCCATATATATTAAAGGCTTCAATTGGATAATGACATATTGATTGTTAGAGTTAACCAATATTTTTTTCTCACTAATATGATAATATTTGTCTCAGTAGAAACTGGTTATACTCTAAAATAATTTTGTCAGCACAATAGATGAGTTGCTACAGTGATCTTTTCCCTTGAATAAGAATCTTATTGTAGCCCAGGCTGGCCTTTATCTGTAGGTCCTCTAGGTGTTTGGAAGTTCAGATGTGCCCACCATATCAAGTATAACATGTAGGATGTTATTTTTGAGTGGTAGTAAAGGTGGACATTTTTGCATGTGTGTGGCTTGCATATCCAATATTTATAGTTTCTGATGCTTCGAAAATGTATTTATAGTTTAATGATTAAAATGTTTTCTACTTTGCATTTCATTGCTTTTGTACTGATGGAATTTTTATAAAAGAATAGACCTATATATTATTCCTATTCTATAACAATATGAAGCTCAGACATTTGCCCCTTCAGTTCATCTAAAATGCATTGTGGTAACTGTCTTCTAAATATCTACCACATAATTAGACTATTTCCCTCAATATATATTTTCTTACAACTTTTACTGTTTTCTTTACTGTGTGTGTTACATTATGCTTGGCAGTCATCTGACACTACCATTGATCAGATTATTGATTTTCTACAGCTTCTCAACTTGTTTTTGATACCGAAGTTTAAAGTTATAGTATGATATTTGATAAATAACTGTTTGCTATTTTGAAGTAGCTTTTGTGTTTAATGTTTCTCTTGTCTGTTCATCTAGAATTATAGAATAATTTTATTTTCCCTTTCTCAGAATAGCACATCAGAAACACCTTATAAATTCAAATCATTTTGTACCTTCTCAGTTTATTAGATAGTCTACATTTTTTCAGTAGAGTTGACTATTTTAATCATGTATGTTATATGTAGTATTGTGGTGATCTAAAGACTTTTTTGCATGTTTACTGCTATTCTGAATGAGCTTTCTTTCCTATTATATTTACAAGCTTGATTTACTGGTTCACATCTTTGACATAGTTTTTCTGTAGTTGATTGACTAGTTCCTGCTGTTGGCTCTAGCACCAGAGGGAGCTGTAATGTAGTGGAAAGATCTCTCCAAAGAGAGCAAGATGGAATTTGAAGTCATGTTCTGTGAGTTGTTCCCACATGGCCTTGTTCAAATCATCTATAAAATGGAAGAATTCCTCTTGCCCCTCACAGAAGGCTCGGAAAGTTCTTTCAGTGTGGGCTGTGTTTGTGGGGCCCTTAACAGAGGATATGGAGGAACTGGGGACCTGGAGGTGCTTAATAGCTGCTTCAAGTATATACTGGGGATGGGATTGGTCTGTGTATATTTGAGGTAGGAATTAATGGGAAATATATACTTATCAGGAGAGAGAGGAAAAGAACAATCATTGGCAGCATTTTCTGGATTCCATGGACTAGTTGGAGTCACTCTCTAATTTTATGTATGATACTGTCTACAGCATATGGAATGAGATGGTAGGCTAGCTTGTCAGCATGAGACTGTGGGACAAATAGTTACCAGTGATCTCTGAAATACAAAACTTGCCCTCTGCTCTCCTGTGGAGTGTTCCTGAGCTACTTGGACCTTTAGGACCTCACTTTACAAAAACATAAAGGAAAGATTCCAGCATGAGTCAACATGTACAGAAAAGGGTGACTATTTCTGCAAATGAAATTAGAACGGTGTTGGCATACTTGACTTATTCTGGATGTGCTCCACGTGTCTCTGTATTGTTTTCCAGTGGCTTGGTATAGAAATATGACACTTCATTTGGGCATATTTGAAGTTACCACCATAAGGAACAGGTCAAAACCCATGGATCTTCTGGGAAAGTTTTATTCATTACATGCCTACCCACCTGCTCACATGAGTGTACATAGACATGCACACACACAAATATATATATAAAACCACACTGAAGGAATGATAGTTGTTTTTAGTTCTTATATAAAAAACCATATTTTTAAGAAATCATCAAATCATTCATATCTTTTATGCTACAAAAGTGTTGATAAATTCTTCACCACAGCCTTGTGATGGGTAACAGCAAAACTCAATGAATAATATCCATGAATCTAGGGACACAGTGAAGATTATCACTCATTACCATTGTGAGAAAAGAGTGATTAAACTAATAGTTACAGGGAGACATTTCTGGTGACAGGAGGCTATGATGAAAATGAATGGACTTCAATATACACTTAGAACCAGGACTAATGGGATGTGGCAGAAAGCCAATAAATGAACATGGCCCTCTGCTCTAATCAATGAATTACTTTTCCCCTTCTCTACTTTCTCTGGAGAGCAGGACAAGAACCTTAATGAAAAATCAATAGCCCTCTGTAATTCAAAAGTGGGATCAATCGTTTGACTTGACTCTTCCCCCTTTGACTAAGAGAATGGCTTAGCACCAGACAGAGTTCAGTTGTAAAGAGCAGTTCTTTAGAAAAACAACCCTATAGAAGACGCCTGACATCAGCTCACAGCAATTTGTATCTGCTATGGGATTTCCCCCCTTTCCATCTTAAAGACAGATGCATCTCTAATTCTCTCCTATAGTTTCTCTTTCTGTTCCCCATGTTTCAAATTATAGGCAGTCATTATTAGTTTTGTTTTCTTAATGGTTCTTGTGACATTTACTGCTATCAGTGTGGTGGATGCTATCAGACATGGTTTATAGCTCCAAGTCTCATTGCTAGACCCATCAGGACGAAATAGAAAGTGTATTCCTCGAAGTCCCTCGAGAAACCTTGTCTAGCCTCTTTTAGCTGTTACCTCCATGCTCAGATCAATACAGGGATCATGTGTCCTTTACCTAAAAGCAAATAGTACAGGTGAAAGGAATCTGGATTATGAATTGTAGACTACATTTTATTTAGAATTCAGCAGCATCTGGACTAGCTTTGATGCAGTGATTCTGCTTGGCAAATCTTTAGCCATTGGCTCTCCAGATGGAGTAGTCTGTAGTATGGGTTTCTGAACCAGCCTAGCCCTATGGTCTGGACCTGTCCACAGCTGCCTAGCCCCCCAAAATGACTTAGATGCTTATATTAATTACATGCTGGTCAACCTATGGCACAGGCTTATTGCTAGCTCTAGATCTTTCATCTTAACCCATTTCTATTCATCTGTCTTGTGGTCCATGGCTTACCTGTGCTTTTACATCTTGCTCTCTTGGACTCTGCCATCCCTTCTCTTTATTCTATGCTCAGATTTCCTGCCTGATTCTAAGATGCCCTGCCATAGGCCAAAACAGTTCCTTTATTATCCAATGACATTCACAGCATACAGAAAGACACCCCTTATCAGTACTTCTGTGAATTTCTATAATATTAATAATAGTTCACCATGGCTGACTTGGGGCTACCATCGTGAGCATTACCAAGCATAGGGTCAGGAGATAAACATAATGGACACAGCTAACAATTGGTATAAGTTTGCCATAGCACACCACAATGGCCATTTGGTACATTTGCATGAATTAGAAAACAATAGCCTCCTCCAGGGAGATAGTAAATGGATTGGCGAGCAAAGTGGGGGTGAATTTCAGACCCCATGTTGTCCACTGGCAAAACATGACATTCAATATTTTAACCTACATAAGCAGATATGAATTTTGAGAGGTCTTGTCTTGGGTTCCTCTAAGGGTGGAATGGATAGGTTTCTAACAATCTACAACTATTTTGTAAGGACAACTCTCTCTCTCTCTCTCTCTCTCTCTCTCTCTCTCTCTCTCTCGTGTGTGTGTGTGTGTGTGTGTGTGTGTGTGTGTGTGTGTGTGTGCGCGCGCGCTCGTGTGTGAGAGAGAGAGAGAGTAAGAGGGAGGGAGGGAGGGATGGGGAGTTATCTGGAAAGGTTAATGGCTTCTATCAAATTTTTAAAAATACACTTAAGTTGGAAAGTTAAATCCTGAAAAATTTCAGTTACATTGGTAGAGAGCTGAAATACATTTACAATAAAATGCAACTTCAAGGGTTTTAAAGCCATAAGACTTAGTAAGGTCCAAACGTCATAGTTTTCAAGGAATAAAGAGAATGTAAAATTATGAATTTCTCATAGGTATATGTTGTTTTATATTTTATATAATTATTTACTCAGAGGAAAACAAAATTTAGTATTTCTGTTTCCAGTACATTTATCCCAACAGTATACACCAGAAGAATAAAATATATTTCTACCTTTTTGTTTTCTCAAAGCATGAAGTGAGTACTCCAAGAGTCTAGGAGTCTTTGTGTGTCTTTGCTCCAGGGCTTGAGCTCATACCCAGCTCATGGACATTTTGGGCAAGGCTGTGGATATTTGAAAAATATTTCTTCTGGTTACTGTTGGAAGGAAATTCCAGAAGGGAAGCCACAGATATCTGTTCTGGTGTGGGAGACTGCACAAATCTGAGATCCAATCTGAAAGTGTCAGTACAAATAAATTTTTTAAAAAAATTCTGGTGTGTTTTCTATTAATCATTCAATAGTGAGACTAGTTAAGGCCGGTCTCTCCATCACCATTCAGTTAAAATTCAGGAACTGAGATTCAAAACACATGAGATTATGCACAAGAAAACCAGCAGACCTCCAGTTGGAAACATAGACCCCCACAGAACTACAGAACCACAGAATAGGTCTGCTCTGTAACTGCTGTTGCACTGTGGGTAAGCTAGGTCCAGCATGGAAGGCTGAAACAGTCTTGTGTACTGGTTTGCTGAAGAATGTGCTGAGGGTAAGCTGCATAAGGGTCTGCTAGCGGGAATGTAATTTTAATATTCCTGATAACATTTCTTAACACAGCATCTTTTATGGCCAGGCCTGTAGTCCCAGGGTTAAATCTTGGCTTTGCTTTTTCTTGGTTTCTGTAACCAAAGCCTCCCATCTTCTGTTCTGTAAAATGGGGTCATGGGATCTCTCTGATGATTGTAGTGACTATGAGTAAACATAAAGCACTTGGAGCACATCTCAAAGCGCATACTAAGCATTCACTCAATGTTAACCAAGTTAATTCTTACAATGGTCTTAGAGTCTGATTATTTTTCAAAGAAAACAACATTACGCCATCTAGAGGACAATGATCATCTTACCATTTATTACAAAGTTTTATTTTTAAACATCTGTGCTAAAATAAAAATACTAAGTGAAAAAGCTTGCAAGCAGATTCACGTTGCTAATCAAGTCTTTGATTTTACTCTACAGTACCAAAGTACCTAATGGAACAAAGAAAATGGAACAGACTCCACCCTGTAAAATTGGGGCCCTCAGGCATTGGAGCTAAGGCCTTCATTTCTGGCTCCTACTAAGTCCTACTAAGCAATGGATGGCTGTCCCTGTGATTCAGGGATTTTCCTCTGTGTTTACCCTGAATAAATTGAATGCTTATAGGATACTTATATTTTACATTTTTGCTAAATTACAATTGTTTTCTCCCAAGACAAACATCCTGCTCCTAACTCCACCCATCCACCCCCACCCCTGTCTTTTTCTCTGATGGTACTGGGATTGAACCTATGTGGTCATGCATTTGACCCAAGCTCTGTACCTTGAGTTAGGGCCCCAAACCCACTGGTAGTCTATTGCTACCTCTTTTTTAAACTCTGCATGTATGTGGAAGGTTTTGCTTCCCAGGGACAGATCCTTTCTACTTTGGTGCATGCCTATTATGCTGAATGGCCTGTTGCCAGTGTCTGGGCTGTAGGTACAAAAGCAGCGTACCCCGCCACCCCCCATCACATTCCCCAGTACCAAGAAGTTGAGCACACTTACCCCAGTCAGGTGACAATGCATAGCTACACTTGTATTCTAGGCTTCCTGGTGTCTTTTCCCTTGACATCTTAAGCCTAAGCAGGGAAGAGCAGTGTTTGAAGTATTTGAGATTCTGAGGCAGATGGATGTATTCCTGGGAGGGAGGCCTTGAGAGCTGGCACAGACAGACTGAATCTGTGGTCCTTTCTCCTCCACTAAGCTCTTAATGGTGTTCAGTTGGCATCAAGCCCTTCTTCTTCAATAAATAAAATCAGTTCCAGCTGTTTAAAAGATCAGCTTCATTCTTCTAAAGCAGTTTTCACACTTGTTCTTGTATTTTAAGGGCAACACTTATCCACTATCCTCCCTTCCTTGTCTTTTCCTTTCTTTCTTTCTTTTTTCTTTTTCTTTCTTTCTTTTTGCCTCTTTGCATTTGTGACTTTTAGTTGAAGATTATGGTCTTCGAA
Source organism: Sigmodon hispidus (assembly GCA_004025045.1). Classification (NCBI taxonomy): domain Eukaryota; kingdom Metazoa; phylum Chordata; class Mammalia; order Rodentia; family Cricetidae; genus Sigmodon; species Sigmodon hispidus. The sequence continues at coordinate 22,932 of PVIH01019430.1, read as the reverse complement.
ACAGACAGCCTGAGTCTGAATCCTAGCACATCCACTTAGCATCTCTGTATCATTGTTGAGCTTATTATATATTTACATGACTTGGTTTACTTGATTGCAGAATTTCAAAAATGAATTTGTAGGGCAATCTGAAGGCTAAGAGATTTACTCTGGGGGCTGTTGCACAGTGAGCCCAGTGTTGGCTATTATTGCCTTGTTTATTTATTAATTCGTTATAATTCAGAACCATGTCAGTATCCAGTGAAAATCATATTTCGAACACAACATGGAAACAATACCAGTAATCCCACCACTCAGGAGTCTGAGGCAGGCTATTGTTGTGAGTCCAAGGCCAGCCAGGGTTACCTAATAAGTTCTAGGCCAGCCTGGGCTACATTGTCTCAACAAGCAATCATATGAAAAAAAACCCCCAGAAATATAATGCAGTTCATTTAATGTTTTCTATGCATATTTACTCTGTAGAGAAAGGTTCAAGGAAGATATTTAACAAAATCACATCCCAGAATATACTTCCTTGGAGTAAGAAGGCTTCATGATCCAGCCCTGATACAGTTGACTTTGATTGTTCACATCAAACTAAAATATGTAGGTAAGTAAATGCAACCACAGGTTTTCCACTACAATCTGCTATATAGAAGTAGTTTTGGTTTTGGTACAATCTGTTCTATGTATACATGTAGCTATATAAGGATAAGTGTCATATCTATTTATAAAGATACATTGTTTTAGTTACTGTGCATATTCTATTTCCACTGAATAAATAGTACTCAGTCAAGTCCCCTTTCTGCATACAGAACATATGAGCTTCAACATATAATATAACATATTAGAACTAGAGGGGTTTTTTTCTTAATCTTATTCCAAAAGTAAGACCTTAGGTAGGAACATTTTTCTACTTAGTGGTGTGTGTGCGTGTGTGTGTGTGTGTGTGCGCGCGTGCGCGCGCGCGTGTGTGTAAAATCATAGAAGTTGTCTTAGAGTTGTAACCGGCAGTTCTTTTGTGTTAGACTGTGAATTCCTCCACATAGGAGCTTTCAAAATATTGTTTGACAAATTTCTCTGTCTGTAATCTGTTAATGTATCAGTGTCCTGACCAAACAATGGAGATAGTATACTTACATGGCTTGTCTCACCAGATTCTCAAAGCATAACAAACTGTCAGTCCAATTTGCATATATATGTTATATATATGTATATGTTTGTGTGTATGTGTGTGTACAGAGAGAGGGGGAAGGAGAGAGTGACAGAGAGAGAGAGAGAAAGAGAGAGAGAGAGAGAGAGAGAGAGAGAGAGAGAGAGAGAGAGAGAGAATATACTTCCAAATGTTATTTATCACCATACATAGATTTCTAGGTAAGGCTCATTTTTTGTTGTTGATATGCTGGGAAAATGCATATTTAAACTAAATTATCAAGTGATGTATAAACAAAGCAAACACCAAAGTGTATTTTTAATACTTTGCATTTTCACATGAGCTCTTGCCAATCAGTTCCTCTTTATGAATATCAGCTGGTTTTCGTCTCCTGGTAAGAACAAATGCCCTTTATTTTAATCAGTTTCTATTTGCTGACAGCTTTCTTTTTATGAATTCCAAGTGCACTATATTATGTAGAGTTCCTGGTTGCCAAACTGTGCCCACGTAAAATCATATTGGTCCTGTCAACTGATAGACATAACTTATGAAAGAGAAACCCATGGTTGGAAGGCTCAGCAGCTGAAAGTTGGCTATCAGTAAGATTGCATTTGCTTCCAAATCTGAGTTCTGTTTTGAATTATCTTAATTCTGAGAGAATTAAGGATGCAGTTTCTGTTAAAAAATATTTTTGGTTGGTACTAAAACATACATGATATACATTATTTACATTCTGCTCATCAAAGTAAAAATCCCAGTGTCATTTGAGGCTAGAGAAGAGAGAAGACAAGAGGTCTACATGATCTTGGACATGGGTATCATGGAGAACAATAAAGTTGCCTGGAAGACTGTGAACACGGAAATGGGACAGAGGGTCTTTCATTGAAAATTGGCTGATTAAAATCTGGGCTGAATCAAAAGTGATCTCAGGCCAGTAGCATTCTATCCTTGACTGCCAGCCTGCTGAAAACAAAATAAATTTGAAATGGGCTTAGGTGACTCTCTATGTCATATTTATCAATATCTTTGAAGATAAAAAGTGGAGCAAACTATGTTCTGACCATTTCTTTGCATTCTGAATAGACTGAGTTGACAAGGTAAGCCTTGTCCATCACTTCTGTTGGCAGCCACACAAATGGTGAGTCCCAGTGTCCAGACTTGTCAGTCTATCACCTACAAGAAGCATCACAAAGCATGCAGTGGTGTAGTTAGCAAAGCCACTGACCTTAGGTGAACCTGAATGACAGTGTGCTTTTAATTAGGCAATGAGCTCTGGGGAGTGGGTCTCATTATTGTAGCATCTATGAACAATTGCAATGAAGGCACGCTGACAGAGCAGAAAGCCACCTACAATGAAATCCCAGAACACCACAGCTGTCAACTGGTTTTAAGAGCAGGGTCCATTTTACCTCTATGGATGCACTAGAGTCACTTGTGATGCTCGTATGCACATGTGCATACCAAAGAAAGTATTGTTTTGTATGGATATAGTGAGGAAACAATGAACCATCTATAGGATTATAATGAGCTGTGAGCATGCAGCTCACCTTTCTCGTGTTTTATAACACCATGAAGACTATAGCAGTAGAACCACTAATGCCTGAGCTGGGAAAGGACTCCAGAGGACTAATGGAGTGCACAGGGCTTGGAGCTGGCTAGCAAGAGACTGCCCTCTTGGACTTAAGAGCACCATCCAGGAAACTGACAGACACCAAGAGGCTTTCTGATCATTCTGGGCTTCTTTTGCTGATAGATGAACTAGGGAGCTGCATAGATGACCTGTGGTCTCCCATGTAAGTTCTGTCATCCCCAAAGTGTCCTTGTGGTAGCCATGCTCATGGGAACCATCACCTGGGACTTTATTTAGGCACTCTAATTTTTTAATAACATTTCTTTGTATTTCCCTTTCAAGGCAATCTTATCACTTCTTATACTATTTATTTTATTATTATTATTATTATTATTATTATTATTATTATTACTTATGGAAAAGTGAGGAAGGAGATAAATGAGGGTGAAGGAGTTCAACAATGAAGACAGAGGGAAACAGAAGGAACTTGTGCAGTGTCAGCTATGGTGCCAAGCTGGTGTCTACACCCCGGGCTAGCTTCCATGTCACCTGGTATCCTAGCAGCTGCCTAGAGCACCCCTGAAAGGGAGAGGGTAGTGCTCTCAGTCATAGGTAGAGAGCAGCCTAGGGTTATAGCTTCACATTATTTGTTAAACAAAAGGAGATAATTAAAGGAGCTATAAACACTCCCTCCAGGGCCTGTACTTTCTCTGCACACTGGCGTGGATTATTAATTGATGCAGGTTTCCGGTTCAGTTCACCTGGTGTCAGTTGTTGGATGATGATCTGTGTGGTCAGTGTGTGATGTGGTGGATTGGGCACCGGCCTATACTAGAGAAGTATGATTTCTTTTCCCAATAAAGTCAGTCATGGTGACGAACACAGGAGTCCAGATATTTAGGGCATGTAGAGAGCGAGTGGTAGGAAGGCAGTGTCTGGTCTGGGACTGCCTCTTGCCCTCCATCTTTTTCTTGTTCACGTTTTCCTGGTACATTTTATGCTCCCTTTTTTCTTCTCCCCTGTTCCCTTAAGTAGAGGTGACACAGATCAATACCTTTGATGGAAAGTAATAATCAGGCCTATTAAGTGACAAAGGTTTACTCTGTAACAGCTGTGCTGGCGGGAGAGGAGAGCTTGTCTGACTAATGAATCATGAAACAATCAGGCAGTAGCCATTTGTGTTTAGATCTGTAAATATGGTGTGGTTCAAGTGCCAGACCATGGCCGGCGCTCCAGCTGGGGGCACAGATGGTCTGTATTCAGAGCAGCACGAGTGTGAAGAAAGGGTTTTTTTCCCCCTTCCTTGGTCCCATACCACACCTCTCACAGCCTCCATCAGGAGGGACTGAGGGAAAGGAGTCCAGCAGGCAAGAAGTCCTTTCAGGGTGGGTTTCAAGGTAGGTTACCAGGACCTGAAGACCTCACTGATAACAGAAAATGCCCTGGCATAAATGCCACTCGGAATGTCTACTATGGCACTGCTAAACCTATTCTTTCAGACTTTTCTAACACATTACTATAGCCAACCTCCTATTTTGTTCTGTGCTATAAACTGACCAAGTTAGGAATATATATATGTATATATATATATTCTTAGAGGCTCATTATTTATATACAAATTTAGAAATGTTCTGTTTAAGAAATTTTTATCATGTGTACTGAATTTTGTTTTCTCAGTCCTCCAGGGAAGGATCCTCATTTTCTAGAGATAAATAACAACATCAAGAGGGTCTACATCAATATTGAACTGAAGAAAGGTTGCTCTTCGAGTTATGATATTTATGAGTGACATGTTTATGAGTGCTGAATGGTAATAAAATTAGTCAAAGTACTTTTAAATAATTCTGCAAAGCTGCCCAGGGCTGTCTGACTTTCCTAGGGATAGAGTACCAGGGAGACATCTTACACTTGAGATGTGAGGTTGCTGGAATTTCTCTAGGCTATTGAACCAGGAAGGCACAGAATGAGATTGTGAGTACAAGTGAACAGAAACTTCTACCTTTGCCTCTTTGCTCCATTTCCTTAAGAAAGCTGTTGCCGGGGACAGGACCCAAATCACTCTAGTGGGTTCTACGTAGAATCTTGTGGTACCACAGCTTTCTTGATTTCACACACTGGCTAGGTCTGTCTTTCAAGTCTAGGGAGATTGTCTTTCTCATACCTGTCTGGACACTGTTGGTGACAGGGCACAACCAGCCCTATATAGTTCAGCTTTACAGGTATGTCCCCTCCACCAGCTGCTTATAGTAGATGACCATTTCAGTTCTTAGCAAACGTGAGACACCTTGTGTGTAGACATGCAGCCTTCAGATTTTTTTCAGTTAACCAATCTGAATCAGAGTCAGCAAGATTCAAACATTTTAGCTTACCAATCTTTGATCTTCTGTTCCAGTCCCTCTTCTCAGAAACATGTTTGCTTTGATGTTTGAATATGCAGCATTGCACTGTAGAGTTTTTAAGGGTTCAAGGATCTCTCAGACTCCATACCTAATCCCCGCACAAAGAATTTTATCTTTTATCCTTCTGTGGTCAGCAACCTGGCCAATCAAAATCATTATTTACTTTCATACTACCTAACTTTCAATTTTATTCATAACTGTATAATTTTGCTTAATTAACTCATTTGTTTCCTTAATTCAGTTTTGCACAAATGTATTGTCATTATGACAGCTTTACTATTACTGTTGATTTTATAATAGTTTCCTAAGGTTAGTTTTGCCTCTTAAAAATGTCTCTGTTGCTTTCTTATGACCCATGTTTACTGGTCTATGCAGGTGTTCTGTGCTTTAAAGAAATGACTGAGAGTTTTCTAGTCATTGCTCAGTTCTATGAATGCGTACTGCTAACCAGCACACTGACACTGAAACGGGGTTATCTCCACTGTTTTGATTCAAGGATGTGAGCCACTTCTACCCTTGAATTTCTCTTATGAAGGAGAATGAGTTGGCTACAGTGAAACTTGCATCACATCATTGCTGCCTAAAGGCATTTAATCACTTCTCATTTGAAAACGCACAAATAGCCAACTCCCTTAGATGATTAAAGGGCACTTAGAGCCTATGTATTCTAGTCTAGCCTAACCTCAGTGTCATCTCCCTCCGTGTTTGTCACATCTGTGAAGTGACCTGGTCTATGTTCATGGATCATCTTAATCTTTTTCTACTTCAGGAATATTTCATCCATTGTGCCTTTCCTTCTGCCAATTTTCCCTATGTCTGGCTCCTTACCATTTGATCTCAACTCAAATGTCCTTCTGCTATGCTGTGGCGGCCACTTAACCCCCCCCCTTTTTTAGTCTCCACAGTCCTTTCAATTATACAATTCTCTTTTATGAATGTCATTTATTTTATTGCTAATCACCTCTTTTTAGAATATAGACTTCTTGAGGTTACATTTTGTTTTTCTGCCTTAGCATTATATCCCTAACATTTAGAATAGTACCTAGAAATAGTAGGGCCTCAACAAATACTATTTAACAAACTGATTTGACCTCAATTTTTTTTTTTGCTTTTTTGTTGTAAATTGTGAAATCTTTACTAAAACATTGTAATTTTTGTACAAAGTAATTGCCATAGAATTTCAAGATAGCAGAAAGGCTCAGTAGGGAACAGACTGACCCATTCAATGGGTAGCCAGAAACAGCACAGGGCAAACTAAGTTGCTTAGGAGATAAATAATAAAGGTAGGTGTGCTTATTTAGGCTTTAGAGAAAGCTGTTAGGTGAAATGAATTAAAATCTCAGTTTTTCCATTATAATGAGATACATTAAATTTTCATAGCAGCATTACTCTAGAGTAGGGATGCATACTTTGTGGTCAGGTAGGAACGTTATTGTGGTTTGTAGTCATTTCTCAGGGTGAACGATCAGTGGAAGTCATGGTAGAGATACATATGGTATTGTGTTCATGTGTTCTCTAGTGATGGGAAAGAACACACACTGGTTTATATGGTGTTTATATTATATGGTGACTGTCATTGGAATAGATGAGTAGTAGACAACGAACAGGTTTGAGAACAGGAAGCGAGAAGTCTGGATTATTCCATAATTTATGACATTTGTGATGTTTGTCATTTGGATAACCTATACAATTTGTTTTGCTTTGTTTTATGACTTAAATATTTACTCTTAGATCTAATTGTTTATCATTTAGTTTGCCTTTTCTTATCAAGGTACTTCTAAAACTGTATAAACTTTAGGCCTTAAAAATCTGGACCCATACCTACATGAGGATAAGACTATTTCAGCCATCAAGACTCCATTCTGATTAAAATGTGCTTGCTCTGGTAGAGAGCAAGCCATGCAGTGAAAGAGTGAATTCTACCCTAGACTTGCATAAAGGATGTGAGATTGTAAGAAGAGGCTCTGGCTTATCTAAGTGAAATCATTCCACAGTTGAAAGAAGACAATGAGTGGAGGGGTTGGGCCTAGGGTTTTAGGGGTGGGGTGGTTGGGACTGGGGCTCCAGGGGTGGAGGGATTGGGATGCTTGCCTGCCAGCCTGTCATCTCTGTCACACCCAGCTCTAATGTGGACTTCTTCCTTCTGCTGCTGCATCCAACACAGAACTTCAGGACAGTCCTCAGGATACATAGACAAAATCCAGGGTTCACAGAGCTTTTTTCCTGCAACCATTTTTTCCTACCCATGAAACTTCTCACCTTTCACCCCCTTTTAAGGCACTTACCAACATGCCTTCCTTTATTGAATGTGTTAGTGTCTATTTTTCTCAGCTAAATGTAATTCATCTTTTAATACTAATATTTTGCCTATTGTAATTACTGTTATATTCTCTGTGCCTGGGGGAAAAGATGTATGACATATAGTAAATGTTCAATGAATTTGTTGGGATGGCGCCGTAGGAGAACACACCATGTCTTCCTCCAGCCTTCACATGCATGTGCCCCGCACCTAATAATGCTCCTCTTTAGCTGCTGTTGTTAGGAATTAATGCTAGTGCTTATAGAAGGATTGTGGTAAGATGCCATTCTATTTTCTTTTAAGAAAACAGCATTTCCCCCTGTACTTTCAGTGGTTAAACTGAGGTTCAACTTAAAACTACACATTCCTTGTTTCTTACATTCAACATCTATAACTCCTTTTTCCATCTCTGTTTTCTCCATATCTCATCACTGCACTGTTCATTAATGAGGTAGAAATTAATCCATTAATGAGGCATTTGAATTGGATAATTCAAGGAGAGCATGGCTATTCCTTTTCAAATTTTCCTAGGTTTTGTTACATTGTTGTTATAATGTATCATCATAATTAAAAATCAAATACATCAAAGTTACATAACAGTTTCTCTCTTCTGCCTCTACTACTATGAATATGACCTCTGATAGAGAATAGTTCTGGAGCATTTTGGGAACTTTTTCAGCCACTGCCATCTATTTAGCTAAACATTCACATTAGGTAGAGGGAGTTTAACTTGTGGGAAATAGAAAAAGCCAGTAATTGTACAGCATCTGACCTTGAGAAATCTAAAATTCACATTCAATTAGTCTATGAAAAAATACTTTTGAGGAAATCTATAGATGTTCACCAGTTAACCTCACAATGATGGGAAAAGCAGTGATAGAGAACAAAACCAACCAAGCAAATGAAGCCAAAGGAGAGGAACCCAGGAGTCCTGGCCACCCCAGATGATGACAGAATACTTATAAATAATATGTTTCTTCCAAGCTGTAAAATGTTTATCTACAAATTCTCCTCATATACTATGTAACTTTAAAGATAGGTTATTCCTTATTCAATAAGTGCCCAATGTCATTTTAAGACTTAAATAACTCAAAATAACTATGTCCCAATCACACTTTCAGGATTATATGAGCCACTGAATGAAGAGTGAATAAAAATCTGTCCACCCCTCTGTAACCAAGAAAAAAGAAAGGAATTCTCTTGGGTAGCATGGGTGAGACTTTTCTTCTTTGTAGATTATAATTTAAAACTGACTTCTAAATTTGTTAAGCCTTTTGACCCATATTCAGAGTACTAGAAGTGGGCTCATGCCAGCAAGTAACAATACTGTATTTATCAGCAGCCACCTGCAGAGCTTTAGAATGCTGGGTGCCCCCCCCTCCCAGGACACAGACACTTTTTATCTAACATGGCTGCACACCCAGCAGCATTGACTAAGAAAAGAAAGCCAAAGGGTAGATTGCTCGAAAACAACTATTTTATTGGAACAAAAGAGTGAAGTTTTCTGAATCAACCTTAAGAAGTACAGATATTGAACATGCTGACAATACCAGTGTTATTGTGAAAACCACATTACACCCCACCTCACTGGGTCTATTGATTAGAATGTCATCCAGAATGAAAGGAAATAAAAAAGGCCAAACTGCTTTGGCTAACAAGGTGCCATCAATAATGCCCACATGGGAGAGCGTTCTCTGATTTAAGACCCTGTCTCTCCAAGAATCTATTTAAAGCCTTTAGGAAGGAGGAAAGCTCGACATCCAAGCAGAAGTCAGCTGAAGATTCTTGTATGCTGTTCCATTCCTAACACAGCCACTGTCTTGGCCCTGTGTCTTGGCGCAGTCATTCTCCTAGCTGAGGAGGAGCTGGTGTTGAGTGGCCTATGGGCTTCTGCCCTCCTGTACTTAGATATGTACATGTATATTTATATAGAAACGAAGCTTTGTTCTGACTTCTACATTGGGAAATTTGTGCTTTTTGAAGACATCTTCTTAAGAATATCAATCCAGGTTGAACACAGCTGGCTTTTGAAAACTGAGTTTTTAACTGAAAGTTTCCTGCTATTATCTTGACAATCTTATGATTATCAAAGCATTTTAGTATTAGGTATGACAATGAACACTCGCCACAGGGAAGAGTGGAGAAAGATCATCAATGGGAGGGGGCCACTAACAAATGTGCCCCCTGTAGTAGCCATAATAATTTAATATTGTCATACTGGGAGACTCCATTTTGCTTGGCATTGAGCTACACAGTATATTGTTTCCTTTTGGCCAACTATGAGGGTCTCCCTTGAACAGCCCGAAAGACTTCAAATGCAAGATCATGCTGTTAATTGCCTAAGGGTAGGATTTTTTTGTTTTGCCTGGGTTTGTGATTTAAGTATTATTCTAAATCAGGCTTCTGGGTTTGGAACAGAATTTATTTCAAGGTTGTATTAAAGTTGTTAGTAGATCAATAATTTTTCTTCCCATTGACTACTTGTCTCCTCCCCTTGAATAGTGACATGTTCACTAAATGATAGAGACTAGATATATTGGAGCTGCCACATGCTGCCACCCGTTCTGTTAGCCTTACACTTTGAGGCAGATACTCTTTTCTTTCTCCAGTGGACTTAATTCTTTCACCTAAATTTCTGTTCAGTATCAGAAAATATTTAAAGCCATCATATTCAAGAAGAGGCTGATTTGTCTTTGTTACAAGGGAATTTTCTATTCATGGGATTTTGTTTTCTGGTATCTATGCAGAAGATAATTAACTTTCCAAAAATCTTAAATTCATTCAGGAATTAAGGGACCCAGTTAATCTCAGAGTCGTACAGTATAGAATATACATTGAGTAAGGTTTGTCTTAGGATCTGCTGCAGAGCTACCTAGAAGATTTTATTGTATTTTTATACCATACTATCATATAATTAAAAACATATGTAGCATACCTATTACAATAAACACTGGGCATTTCTAGAAGAGAGAAAGCAAATGAGTGAATCAATTTAGTTTCAGCTTCTTCCCAAAAACTGATTTAGACAGGAATATAGGGATTTATCTGAGGCTATGGATACTAGCAGAATGATGTATTAAATTAGGGTGACCTGCCCACCATGTAGTTTTTGATTTTCATGGATTGTCTCCAAGACATACTTTCAAAAGGACAATAAATATTAGTAGAGCCTTTAGCCATTTGCTTCTTTGTTTTTATTCACTTCTATTTAAATAGTGGGATGCTCTGATAAAAAATGTCTGCCTTAAAATACCATGTCAACATGGGAAAGTGAGTATTTCAATTTTTTTGCAACTACTGAATTTTTTTAGATTTTGAAATCTTGCCTGCTGATTAGTACATTTTTTTTTCATGTACCTGCATCAGAGTTGATGCACTGAGAACCCATAAAGTCATGCAGAGTCTTGCTTTTTAATGCTCCTTTGTGATTCCCATGACCATAGGGGTCTTGTCTTTTGCTTTAGAGCCCATGACCTTTGAAATGAAGGTCAGAGGTCATAACATGTTTTGCATCTGTGTCTGAATCTCTCTACTTAAGATATTGAAAGAGCTGCTTGGAGCAACCTTCATTTTCAAATTGGGATAACAGAGCATTTGACTTCTTTGTTATTGCTATACACATGTGGAGTCACCAGCAGAGAGCAAATATCTTTAGGAAATGGGTCCTGATGGTTAATGTGACCGTTATCCTGATAACAAATGATGTAGTTCAGGTTCAGGATCAGATTATTAAGATAGATACCCTCCATATAAATGTGTCTAACAAGAGAACAGTGTGTGAGAACATGAGGTAGAGTCTTTCCTCCTAGTTGTCATGATGCTGAGGCTGACATATACCTGGACGCACTCCTCTTTATGAACACAAAGAGATACCGTATTACCACTAAAAACTGAGATAGCAAAGAGATTCATGTTTCTTGAGATATTTGCATTTGTAATTTACAGGGTTCCATACTTGGGTCTGAGCAAAGCAGGATAGAAGCAAAAGACAGACAGATATGTACTAATACTTGAACTGATTTAGGCTTAAGATGATTGAAAAGTTTCAGTCAGGAATTTTATTGGAGAAAAGTGCAAAATAAAATTTTTGTAAGTTTTCTGTTGTCCTCAATATCAAGTGTACATAAGCACTCATTGAATAAATGGTCACAGTGTACAAAGGAAGTTCCTGCTTTTTCTTGAGAAGCTTGTGGTTTCGTTGAGATCTCACTTGGTAAGAGTCACAGTTAGTTTCATTTGTCAATTTAGCACAACCCAGAGTAACCTGGTATCTTAGGGTGTAGTGGGGAGCAAGTGCATCACCTTGACCTAGAAGTGCAGCCTCTTGGCCAGCATAGGTATGTGATTCACTTGTGACTATTGAGGTTGCAGCATTGAGGCATGTCTGAATGCAGCTCAGGATGGGGTGAATGTAGACACTCGCTCTCTACTTCCTGGTCACTATGGGGAGGAAGACCCATTCTGCTGAGTGGATCATCCCACCCTTCCCCCTTAATCCTTTGTATTTGAATTGTTTTCTATAAACCCCTTAATAAATATTAAATTTTTGATTAACTGACAGTATTATTTGCTGGTTACATTAGGGTTTCTATTGCTGTGAAGAGATCCAATGACCATAACAACTTTTATAAAGGAAAACTTTTAATTAGGACTGGCTTACAGGTGTAGAGGTTTCATCTATTATCATCATGGTGGGAAACAAGGCAACAAGCAGTCATGGTGCTGGAGAAAGAGCTAAGAGTTCTACATATGGATTGCCAGGCGGCTGGAAGAGGGAGAGCCAGTGGGACCAGCCTGAGCCTTTAAATCTCAAAGCCTACTCCACAACCTTCTCCAACAAGGCCACACCTCCTAATGACCAAACATTCAAATCACTGAGACTATGGAGGCCATTCATATTTAAATCACCACATCTGGGAAAAGGGAACTTCCGGAGAAATTGCAGCCATTAGATTGGCCTGTGGTCATGTTTGTGGGCATTTGCTTAATTATTGTTGTAGTTGAGCCTTGCCTACTGTGGTAGGAGCATCCCTAAGTAGGTGGGCCAACACTTGTCTAACAAAGTTTTTTCAGTAATCCAGGGAAGCCGGCCAGTATGCAGCATTCCTCTGTGGCCTCTGCCTTAGTTCCTTCATTCAGGTCCCTGCCTGGGTTCACTCCAACGTGAACTATAACCTGCATGATGAAGCAAACCATCTCCTCCCTGAGCTGTTTTTGGCTAGTGTTTTGTCATCACTACATAAAGCAAACTAGGGCAATAAGTGTCATCTTGCAGCACTAAATTGGCACAGATAATACAGCTAAAGGATATTACAGTCACCAGTGCCCAAGCTCAGAACCTGATTATTCTGGGCTCAGTCCCAGGTTCATCCAGTTAGGTATACATGTGCTGTAGTTTCCTTTGCTAAATGAGGTTGTTATGAAGATAACAAAAGAATAGTTCACTGTTCAGTGTTGTCATACTTAGCACCTTGGCTGTTATTCCCAGGCACCAATGGTTATGGGTACTGGGATTACAGTGGTGGCTAAAACCCACAGACATTAGTCTCTAAGTGTCATGGGTTTGCATGTACATCCTCCTGTATGTGATCACCCCTAGGTTATTTGTAAGATGTAATGTCAACATTAGTTGTCTTGTTTAAGATGACTATAACTATAAGAAAAGGTAGTCTGCGCATCCTCAGTGCAAGACACCTTTTCTCCCTCACATTTCTGATTCAGTTGTTTTGAGCCTTGGGTATAGAACCTCTGGATCATTGGGTCAATCCTAAGTGTTGTAGGTCTCTGTGTTTATTTAACTACTTTTTCTGCAAAATAGAGTAATGGTACTTTTAATATAAAATTATTGCCAGGATAATGGATTAATGACATATACAAATAGTGGTTTGAATTGTATCTCATGCTATATAAAAGTTATATTAATAGCTATCATTTTATGGAATTACAGATGAGATTTTCTTTTTTGAACTCCAACTTTGTTTTTTAGGAGAAATGTTCAGCTAACTTCATGAGGGAGAGTGTTCTATCCACATATCATCCTTTTAAAAATAAAATAAAAACAACCATGAACCTTTTAAAGGATATACTCCCAACTTTTTCAGCCCCCCACACTTAGAAAAGTAAATTTGAAGAACCATTTACCACCAATAAAGCATCTTCTAAAGAGAACTTAGTCTATGTGGAGGAGTGACACTTGATTCCTTGTTGACTCTTGAGTACATTTGTGTGGACTTGGTGACTTTATGACCCAAAGAACATGCAGTTATGAAAATCCATAGAAATGCCCAACTCTAAGCCTTCATACTGCATGTGAGACAGGTCAGGAGAAGGGGAGGGAGCACTGAAGGGAAGGAGTCCAGAGGGCAGGAATAGAGGAACAAGAGAACAGCTGAACAACTGTGTCAGGAAAGCAAAAGGGAGACTGTTTGAGCACAGAGGGGACCAGCAAGAGACGGGGCAGAATAGAGCAGTGGAGCAGGGTGAGCAAGGACAAAGCAGAACGAGATGTAAGTGTGAAGATATAACAGCAAAGGGCTGGAGATGGCCCAGGCTTTGTTCCCACCACACATTTAGTGCCTCACAACTGGCAATAACTCTAGTTCCAGGGGATCTGTTTAGCCACATATGCCGTGCACAGATGTATATGCAGTTGAAACACTCAAACACACAGAAAAATACAATTAAGGAAAAATTTCACAATGAAACAAATTTCATTGTATGTTAACCAAAATCATTATTGTGAGCCTCATAAAAAACTTACCAATTCACTCGGAAAGCAATATTAGAATGCTCATGGACACTAGGCCAGGTGTGAGTGCCTTATTTTTATGAATTTATGTTTTTCACACTGTTCCTTGTGACTTGTTAGAAGGCTGTAGAAGGCATTTGGTAGATGCCGATTGGATTGTTTTGAAAAAAATGCAAAAGTAATAATTGCGGAGTTCACTAAACTAGTATTTTTATCTAATAAAATAAATTTTCAGTATCTATCAATAACACTCACATGTACAGATGTAAAATGATTACTTTGGATTGTTATTCAGAAGGTCTGAAAACCTCTACCTGCAGCCATCATATCAATTTCTCTGCACTCCACACCATCTGTCCCTTCACTCCCTCTGCTCTGGACAGGCCCCTTTGCTCTTCCTCACTCAATCAAACACACAACATGAGTGGACCTTTGCATTCCTGAATAGCAGTCATCATGTGATTTTTTAGGCTCACAGCTCTCTCTGTCTTGGGATTCCTTGCCATTGTCACTCTATGCAGCAGCGCACAGCTTCCCAGTCCTGCACCTCATGTTTAGTCCCCTTTCAAAGTCTTAATTGATTTCTAAAAACCACAGCTCATCACCATCTGACCTAGCTTGCTTCTGTCTGGTCGGTCTCTCTGGCCTCCTCAGAGTAAGCATAACATGGACCCTGGGTCTAATGTTTATCCTCATACATACCTCAGCATCTAAAACATTGTATTACTTGTAGTAGATGCTGAATTTCAAAAACGGAGGACAAGCTAACAGACAGTGTTAAAGGTGCCACATTGCTTCTTGATTTACTGTGTGTCATGCATACAGGAAGGCCTGCTCATTTAAGCTCCTTACATGGCCACAGAGGAGCTGACCTTCATGGCTTTTTCTTTCTTCGTCTGCTCCATTTCTTGTCCCCCATGCTTATGATTGTTGTACATCAAAAACTTGATGTTTATAGGTCTTCAAAAACACAAAGTCATGTCCCATGCCTGAGGAAGTTTGAATGTAATTCATAATTCATAATTCACTCCCATAATCTCATAGAGAGTGGCACTCTTAGGAGGTGTAGCTTTGTTGGAGTATGTATGGCCTTGCTGGAAGGAGTGTGTCACTGTGAGGGCAAGCTTTGAGTTTTCCTTTGCTCAGGATATTGCTCAAAGTCTCAACCATCTTCCTGTTGTGGGCAAGATGCAGCAGTCTCAGTTCCAGCTCTGCACACCACAATGTCATACTCCCCACATGATGAAAATGGACTGAACCTCTAAATTATAAGCTGCTGCCCCAATTAAATGTCATGGTGTCTCTTCACAGCAATGGAGACCATAACTAAGACGATACCTGTCCTGATTCCTTCTGTTCTACTTGCCTGGAACCCCCTTCCCTTCACTCTTGCTGCTGTGTCCAACCGAGATTTTGAACCTCTTATTTCTTTATGATCTTCTTGGCTGGGAACATGCTCATTTTATGTACTTCAATGCCATGCTGTGGAGTTTCACTTTCCATTTGTGCTTCCTCACCTCTGAGCTACTTGAGAGCAGAGGTGAGTCAGACATGCTTTGGTGTTCTTGTAAAATCCACACCCCACAGTACTTACAGAGAATGGGAACTTGACAAATGTTTCTTGAACTGGAAGAAAACGTTCTTAAAAATTCAGATATATTATTTCTTAGTTGGTTGTAGCTTTATTTTCTTGAAATTAACAACCAAATCTTTGGCAAGTTTTAGAAGATCTTTTTAGGGCTTTTTTTTTTATTTCTCAAAAACTGATCTGAGGGAGTTAGTTGGCCTGGGTGGAGAAAATAGACAGAGAAGCAGGCTACTGCCTCTTCCTGTCCTGTGCATCCATGGAACTTCTTGTTTTCTTGAAGATATGGAGCCTACAGGTAAATTCTTCATAGTTTTGCCTTTTTTTTTTTATTATAACAACAGCTTGACATTTCATCCTTAAAGAGAACAGGACATGGCCATATGTGAGGTTGGCTTTTGAGAATACTCTGGGGAGAATATATAGGCAAAATGGATGTCTTAAGATGACCTGTGCCTTGCAGTCTTCGCTGTGCATGATTCAGATTAGACACCACATGTTGTCTGCCCATACATCTTCTGAAAAAAAATTGTATTTTACCTATATATTGTTTTGAAGATAAAAACAATGCAAGCAAGCAAGCAAGCAAACAAAAAAACCTAACTAAAGATTTCAATGGGCCGTAACTTTGATAGGTCATTGCAGCTGGTGCTTACCTTCACAAAATTCTGATAACCCAGGGACGACAATACAGCGATCAAAAGCAGTGATGAGATTTTTTAGCAGCATTAACCATCATGACCTAGCAAAATGAAAGAAAATGGTTTAACCGAACTGTCAGCTTCAATATAGCTAATAAAGGCATGGATAAATGTTTATTACATAGCGGAGACAGATCATTTCTGGGCTGAAATTGAGGATGACCTTACTGATAACTCTTATCTGCCTGTTATCCTAAGAGAGTGGGAGAGGGAGCAGGAAAGAGAAGCATATTTGCTGATATTTATGAAAGGAGAAATTACCATTTGCAAATAAAACACTTTAGCAGTGGTGATTATGTCATCACCCTTCTGCCCTCACAGACAGCGATTTCTCCCCAGTGGGCAATGGCAGTGGCTTTACTAAATCCAAGGAAATGCTGGATAAATCCACTGCTTTAAAGATCGCAAAGTAATAGGAACACATAGATATGACTAAATTATAGCCATGGCTCTTTATTCCTAAGACATTGCAGAGAAACTGTGGTTATATTGCTACCTTTTAAATAAGATGGTCTCTTCCTAACTATGAGTTTCAGGAAAAGCAATCATGAAACGATAGCTATTCCTTTACCATACTTTAATTATTAGTATTGAATTGTGTTTATACCTTTCTAAATACATTGTTTATAAAGTACTCTCAATCCTTGGTGTAACTGTGTTTACTACTTCTAGAAAACTGTGAGTGTAGAGGTGGGCAGGAATGGTCTATCTATCTGTCTATCTATCTTATATATAATTATTGCAAGTAATTTAATGACTCGGTTCAGACTGTTTGCAGTTCAGATTGTCATCAATACTGTAAATAATGTTTAACGAAATAATTTGGATAACTTAGGGGAAGTAGATAATTTGCCTGAATTATTTAAATTTAAATGAATTTTAATTATTTAAAATTCTCTCTCTCAATACCTAGGGATTTTCTTTTATTTTAAAAATTATTTTTTACATTTTTTATACATGTAGATAATGCACTCTGGTTATCCTCAGTCCCCCCACCCTCTTCCATGTCATCAATTCTATTAGCCACTTTTGAAGACTGTTTTATAGTCTTGTTTTGAAAGTGCTTATATATAAGGCTTATTTTACTGTAAATTTAAGTTTTACAGAAAGAATAGACCTTAACATGCACAGTTGATTAAATGTGAGAGCATATGTACTGTGAACAAAGTTCATGTCCTGTTGATATCCATAATTTATTTTTAAGTTATTTGATTTAGTCATAATATAGCATTCAAAACCTTCTACCTACTAAGCTCAACAGCTTAATATAATATATTTACATTTGAAAGTACATATTTCTGCATGTGTACGATGTGTAAGTGAATATTCATGTGCATGAGTGTGAATATGTGTGTTCTGTGTGAGTAGGTCAGAGATCAACCCCAGATACCATCCTCATCTTTTATCTTGTTTCAGGCAGAGTCTCCTGTTTGCTTCTGGCTCACAAGTTACCAGGAATTCTCGTATCTCTCTGTCCCATTTTGTCATAGGAGTTCCAGGATTATGGATATCTTGCCACACTGAGTCTCACATGGTGCCTGGCAAGCGATGGCAGCAGAGTCCATTCACTCCATTTCTTTTCACTTCCTGTTCTGTTTAGAACTCTAAAGAGCACTAGATAAAGTTACAGTCAGTAGAGTTGTATTTTGAATGAAAATAATTCAGGATTTACCATAAAAGTTTTTCAATAGAATAACCTGATTTAGTCATAATTTTCTGTTGAAGTTGGTATCTAACACATGTTCCAAGAATAATATTGACCGATTTTCATAAAAACTGAAAGTCTTGAAAACTTTGTCAATTAATTATTTTTTAAAATTTTCCACAATGAATGCTGCCTTATTTTTAATTCCTATTGCTGTAATAAAAAAATGAAACAAAGAACAAGGGGAGTAGTCTCAGTCTGCTAAGGATTTCAGTTTCAATGAGACCACAGTAGCCAGAGTTTGCAAAGGCAGGCCACTCCCACAGGTCAGGGCAGGTCACTCCCACAGGTCAGGGCAGGCCACTCCCACAGGTCAGGGCAGGCCACTCCCACAGGTCAGGGCAGGTCACACCCACAGGTCAGGGCAGGCCACTCCCACAGGTCAGGGCAGGTCACTCCAAAAGGTCAGAGCAGGTCACACCCACAGGTTAGGGCAGGTCACTCCCACAGGTCAGGGCAGGCCACTCCCACAGGTCAGGGCAGGCCACTCCCACAGGTCAGGCCAGGCCACTCCCACAGGTCAGGGCAGGTTACACACACTGGTAAGGACAGGTCACACCCATGGGTCAGGGCAGGTCACACCCATGGGTCAGGGGTCAGGGAAGGGAGGAATGATCTGATACAGGAATGTCAGTTCTCAGCATGACTGCTCTGCTCTTACTTGATCTAGTACACCCAAATCATGCACTGGTGTCACCATATTGGATGGGTTGATCATGATAATTCCTCAAAGACATATGTACAGGTCAAGCTAATCTGGAGAAACTCTTATTGAGATGGCCTTCGTGGTTGGTTCTAGATTAAGTCAAGATGACAATTAAAAAAAATGTTTAGGGACTTTTACCAGGACAAATGAGTCAGACATTACATATGACTGTCAAAGTGCAGGGTCACAGAGTCTGGTAGGTACTATGATTATAATATATATATATGTACATATACATGTATATATAAATACATCAAAAAGTAAATTTTCTGCATGCCCTGAATAACAGAATCTTCAATATATATTTTCTTTTTACTTCATCAGTACTCTATGGATCTCTTCTTATAGGGTGCTTCGAAGATATGCTGTGTATATACTTTATACATGAGTAGACAGACATGTGTAACTTAGCTATCTAGTTTCTGGTTCTATAAATATTTAGAGGTAGAGCTAGAGTTTGGCCCATCTCCATTCAGATTCCTAATCACTGGGTATCTGTCTCTTCCTCTAATGTAACAATAAATTTGACTGGGGTAAATGTATGCAAACCATATTGTATGAGATTTCTTATAATTACTAGGGATATTGCTTTAAAAATGATACCTATATAGTAGAATGAAATAGGATGAACAGAGCTCTGAGAGGTGTGCCCTGACTTACAGTCTGATATAGCAGCAAATGTGGTGGAATGTTCTCTGTATGCTGAAAATAAAGGAACTGTTTTGGCCTATGCACAGCACCGTAGAAGTGGGTGGAGAATCAGAGGGCAAGTAGGTAGGAAAGGGTAGAGTTAGTCAGTCTCCATCCAATCCCTGAAGGATGAACTTGTAGAGGTATGGGCTGAGTCACGGGCTGAGCCACGTGGTGGGAAGATGAATGGAAATGGGTTGAATTAAGATGAAAGAGCTACCTAGTAATGTGCTTAAGACATGGGCCAAACAGTATGAAGTAATATAAGTGTCTGATTCATTTCTTTGGGGGACAAAAGCCGCCACGGACCAGGTTCCAAACCTCTGCTGCAGACCAGGGCCAGGTCACAAACTCCCGGGCCCAAACAGCCCAAGGAAAACTTTCTACAACGAGCAAATAATTGTTTGACATTAAATGCCTGGAGCTTGGGCAAGAAGGCAAACTGAAATAATAAATTTCCTTTTTCTGTGTGTATGGGGCAGGAGTGAGGAGGGAGTGGGTTACAGAATACTTTAGGGTAGATGAGATGGCTCAGTTGACAAAAGAGCTTGCCATTAAGTCCAAAGATTTGAGTTTGAGCCTATGAGGTAAAAGTAGAAAAATGATTACTTCCAAGTTGCCTTTGGACCAAAACCTGCAAGTGGTGGCACACATACCACACATGTATGTATGTGCACACATACCCACATTTACATAGACCATGTACATGGACTAAACACACAAACACATACATACCATGTACATGCACCACTCACACACATACATACACACACGTACTATGTACATAAATCTCTCTTTCTCTCTCTTTCTCTCTCTCTCTTCTCACACACATACACACACACACACACACATACACACAAACACACTGAATGATTGTATAAAAGGGCACTTTGTGATTCCAGCTTTTCTTTTAGTACCTCCTTGTTCTCTGTGTTGATATCTATATGTTTCTTTTCTGCTAATCTCTCTGTCTCAACTCTCATGCAGTGCTTAAGGGTTCAGTACATACACAGAGCTCAGAGCCCAGTGAGGAGTGACCACTAGCCAATGGTTACATGAAAAGGAAAGGTGCTCATGAGTCCCCCCATGCCTGGGAAGTGAAGTATTAGAGTAATCACATTCATTCAGATTAACAAGGCCAGGCTAGGATGCTCAGATAAACACCCAGAGTAAAAAAAAAAAAAAAAAAAAAAAAAACTTGTAATCTTAAAAATTAATTTTGATTATAAGTATAGTTATTTATTCTAAAAAATTTAAGAAATGTTGGAAAGTGTAAGGAAAGAGTAGTTTACAAACTTAGGACTGAGAACAAACAAGACAAAATACTCAAAAAATATATTAAACTCTTTGACATCTTTCTCTCCAAGGCCTATGTCAGACTTTTATAATATTTGTGTACTCACGATCTTGTTGAATATCTAGTTTTTTTCCACTGTTCACTGTCATATTATAGGAATAATGAGCAAATTAAACTCTGATGGCCAAAGTTTTGACTAGGCTGCCATCTTGAAGCCAATGTTTGTTCATACTAACAAGAGTATAATAATGTATATCATCATATATTCTGACCATTGCTGGTCTCATTTAAAATTTGATTTGTTATTATAATAGGACAAATATTCAATATCAGAGATAATAAATAGCATCAATTTTATGTGTTAATCATTTCCCTCACAATAAGCTTGCACACTTATTCTTTTGTCTATTAGAATTTCCTTTTACATGGCTGAAGTGTTTTTCTATTTTCAT
This sequence comes from Sigmodon hispidus, assembly GCA_004025045.1. NCBI lineage: Eukaryota > Metazoa > Chordata > Mammalia > Rodentia > Cricetidae > Sigmodon > Sigmodon hispidus. The sequence goes on along the minus strand of PVIH01019430.1, from coordinate 1,648 downwards.
ATACTCAATGCAAAGGTTTTGTTGATTTATACGAGCTAAGAAATATACTATACTTTCATTTGTCAAATATACTAAAATATTTCTTAAGTTACCTTATGACTCTTCTTTTACTGCTGCTTAGATAATTATTAACATGAAAAATTTTAAACTTTTACTTGGTTAAAGTATCTTTTCCAAATACGATCAGAGAATTTATTCTGTGATTTCCATTTTAGGCTGTATATCATTCTGTATTTATTTCTTCAATTCTTCTATGATTAACAACTCATACTTTATTCTATCTAGTCAGTAAATAGAACCAGAAATCTTTCTCTTTGGTTTATTTACTCAACTGATGCTCACTTTTTTCCCCAACAACTTAAGCATGTACTCATGATTTTATTAAATAATTAAATATTTTATCTATCTCTAATTTATAGTGTTTCATTTATTTAACTGCAGTTACCACAAAGTACAGAATTTTATTTATTATTTCTGTCACTACTCATACTCCCTATAATTTTTTTCAGAAAATTTATTATTTCATATCATTTTTTGTTTATTTTGAAACAAGGACTTAATATGTGATTGATGTTGGTTTTAAACTTATGATTCTATTCCCTCTGATTTGTGAGTGTTAAGATGATGTGCTTGCTCCAGGCCTGGCTCACATTATTTTGACAACACTGAAGAGTTTTTTAAAGTTTCCCCAGAGAGCATAGTACAATAAAGAATAAAAATGAGGCATTACAAAAACTTTACTTTAAAATTGAATTTTACTTATAATTGCATATGGAAAGGTTTAAACAATGTTAAATTCTATCTTGTATCACATATGTATATAGCAAACTATACTCTCTCCTTGGCAAAGTTTTAAAGATTACATGGAGGGGTCCAGAAGATCTTGTTAGTATTATTGCTAGACTTTAATATTTTTAGTTACTATCTAAAATTGAATAATTTTAGTTGACAATAAGAAATCATACATATTTCATTTTATTTTTTTTTTTAGATTTTTTAAAGATTTATTTATTATGTATACAGTATACAGAAGAGGGTACCAGATGTCATTATAGATGGTTGTGAGCCACCATGTGGTTGCTGGGGATTGAACTCAGGACCTCTGGAAGAACAGTCAGCGTTCTAACCTCTGAGCCATCTCTCCAGTCCCTGCACTCAGTTCTATAATGTTTCTAATGTGATATTTCATGTGATACTCCACTGAATCATATATACTGATGATATGTCTTTTACATATAGTATCAGGGTAGCTGAGCAAGGCAAAGTCACAGGCAAGTAAGTTTGTATGCTATTTCACTGTCACAGAACTAACCATCCTTTATCACTGTGATTGTGTGCCCTCCCCATCTGCTTTGCTTTTGATAGCATATTACTACACAACTAAGGCTATCCTGGAATTCACTATGTAGCCCGGACTGTTCTTAAACTTGTGAAATCCTCTTGCCCCAGTTTTCTTTTTTTTCTTCTTTATTTATTTTGTATTTATCAAAAAAGTAAAATGAATTTAAAATGCTGAAAAGTTAACAATATTTATAAAGAAGATAAAAATCATAAACATGACTTATCAAGGGTGATAATGCAAATAAGTTTGCTACACATAAAAATACTAACCCTAACCCTAACCCTAACCCTAGCCCTAACCCTAACC
>PVIH01019429.1:0-35408 GCA_004025045.1 Sigmodon hispidus | reverse complement strand
CTAGTAGATTCCCTGAGCAGCAGGAGCTGCGGGTGTGGCCAGGTGCAGAGTTCAGCTGCCCCTGCTCCAGAGTGCGCTGGGACACCGCAGAGAGCACAGGTCCCGGTGGCGGAACCGGAAGCAGTGTGAGGTCAACTCTCCCTCCCAGGCCAGGATACAGGCGCTGAGGCCCGCCAAGCCCTCCTCACCTCTGGTCAGGGTTCGAATCCGCCCCTCAGAGACCCCTGCAGTTGGTTTACTCAGTTCACTCAGTTCGGGGTCGCGGTAGGGATCCTTGCAGATACCCTCAGCAGCAGCAGGAGCTGTGGGTGTGGCCAGGTGCAGAGTTCAGCTGCCCCTGCTCCAGAGTGCGCTGGGACGCCGCAGAGAGCACAGGTCCCGGTGGCGGAACCGGAAGCAGTGTCCTTTTTTTCCTTTTCAAATACTTTTGCTTGGCTGGTTCTTATTAACACTAATCTCATCTAATTAGCTGTGAAATGTTTATCTTTTTATTTGACTGTGAATCTACTTTATTGACTACTTTTAATAATAATTACAGTTAATTTACTTACTTGGGCATGCACAATATACATATATAATGTATATGTACATTTATATGTAATATTTCTTTTCTTATATATTTTTTCTTTTTTATTATTATGAATAAAGAAGTCACATTTTCTATCTTCGTATATCCTTATTCAAGGTCTCTTTCCCCTCCCACCACATCAGGTCATTCTCTCTTCTCCACAACTTCCCAATCCCGCCCCCCCCCCAGGCAGGCGGTCCCAAGGTCCCACGGTCCCAATATTGCTTAGTTCAGCCTCCACTCCTGGCAAATCCAGTTTTCTCCCCTCAACCTCAAGACTGAGTAAGGTGTTCCTCTAGGGGGAGTGGGATCCAAGGAGTCAGTCCAAGGTGTTTCAGATCCCAAGCTGTTCAGTGGTTGTGGTTTGCAGCTTAGGTATGCTTTGCTTTTTTGTTTGTTTGTTTGTTTATATGTAATATTTCTAACATGATAGCAGCTCTGGCATTTTTAGTACAGTACAAGCTTGGCTCATAGCACTGGACATAGTGATAACTGTCAATATTTATTATTACTGGATAGAATTTTATTTATTGAAAAAAGTAATTTAAAATTTTTATGTCTACTTAACTCATTTCCAAATGTTAAACTGTCCTTAGATGTTTCAAATTATGATTGACGACATTTGCTTTGGTAGAACTTTTTACTTCAAATCCAAGAATGTACTATTGACTATTTTCCCCCAACCCGATGATATCTGAAATTAGGCATGATGATATCTAAAATTTGAATGTGCATATGTGTGTTGTGTTTTGTTGCCTTGATAAAGATTGTCAGAATTCAGGAAGTCTGCTAAATGTTCAGTGGATTGGTTTAATTCTTGTAAGCCTTGCCTGTAAGCTATGTTAGGGGTTATCTAGAGACATCCTCACTAGCCCCTCTACTGAGTGTAAATATTCAGTGTCATTAATAAAGGTGGTACATAAATGTGTCAGGCATCATTTGTTGGACCCTGATTGTTTCTGGATTATACCTGACACCTATGAACATACATTATGAAGCCCATATTTTTTTATACTTCTTTCTTGGCCTCACTGTGTTTTCTTTGTACTGAGATGTTGTTATTCTATTATTAACAGATACAGTTTTCTGCACATAAATTTTTTGAAGGTTTTTAACTTTGAGTTCTTTTCTGATTCTGCATTTTACAAATTCTAGCCATGTCAGCTCCCTTCCTCCCTGTGTATTTCTTCTCAACTCAGAATGATGAGCACGCTCTGGTTAAGGATTCTCCTCTGGGTTGCTGGTTTGGAGTGAGCTAACCTCAAGTACTTAAGGTGCATCTTCTAGGTTTCTCCTGTGCTTATGTGTGCCAGGTCAGTGTGTTTTCTGAGATGATTGTTTAGGTTTTAAAGTGTTAGTAGTGGATGGTATGTCTGCTTCCCATTTTCAAAATCTGTAATCAGGTGTACCATGCTTTCACTGCTTTGTGTGATTCAGAAAACCAAGGCCTATAAGCATACAATAGAGTAATGAAGAACAATGTCTTGGCTAAGGGCTAGAGTATAAATGTTTCCGGTTTATTGGTTACACAATTCTCAAAGTAGACTTAATTTTCTGTGTTGTCTTGTACATTTTTTTTTTTTGGTGAAGATGCTTCTAACATGTTATCAACTGTGATATTTTTAGGACAAGGCAAGCTTGGCTCATAGCACTAGACAGAATGATATCTGTCATATTTCTCATTATTACTTTGGTAAAATTTCATTTCTTTAAAAAACACAAACAATGATTTATACTATTTTTGTCCTCTTACTCATTTCTAAATGCTAAACAGTCTTGGAAATATTCAAATTATTATTGGTGACCTTTGCTTTGGTAGATTTTTTTTCAATTTTCAAATTCTGAAATGTATTTTTCAGAAGAAAAATATTTTCCATGGTCTACCAAAATTACCTTTTCCTTTAGCAACGTATTCTGGAATAGAAAATAAGTATGTTCAAGCCCATGAGGCTGCAGAATGTGCTCTTTAAATGGGATTGAAAATGTTTCTAGAGACAGCTGTCCCTTTCTCTTCTTTTTGTTCTCTTCTTTCTCTCATTGCCTTCCCTTTCCACTTCCCACTTTCCTTTTTCTTCCTCCTCCTCTTCCTTCTTCCTCCTCCTCTTCTTCACCAGGATTTCACTCTGTGTCTCAGGCTGTTCTGGGACTCACTATGTAACCCACATTAACTTTGCATCTTGGATTATCTTACTGCCTCAGCGTCCCAAGTTGTATGATTACTGACAAGAGCCATCACATCCTGCTCCTGGGGAAGTTTTAAGGAATAATTTTGTGACTAGCCCACCCCAGATTCTTCGTTCAGGGTATATATCATAGTGTTAATTTATCATGTTGTGAGTATCTTCTGTATTAGCCCTGACAGAGTTTGTATTGTCAGTATTCTACAGTCACTCATGTATTACAGACAGGGCCCCAATTTGCTGTTTTCAGAGGTAGTGGCCTAATGGGTGGTATTAGGGCCAATGTGGCTAGGCCCTTGAAGGTGACTCTAGTAGCATCAAACTTGGGGTTTCATGTATATTAGGCAAGTGCTCTACCATTGAGCTGTACTTGGTGCTTATCACCTATAAAATCTTGTGACAAGTCATCTTGAAGGTGACACTAAACCTTACATTTTTTGTTCTTTTATTTCCCAACCATGAAAGCTGTTTCACTCCAACATGCCTTTCTTTTGTGATGTGTTGCTTCACCACAGACAAAGAGTACCAAGTGGTCATGGACTGGAACCTCCACAAGCATCAAGTTTTCTTTGTAGAAGTTGACTCATCTCAGGTATTGATTATGTAAAAAAATACAGTCCCTGATTACGTTCATAGCAGACCCTTGATATACACAGATAATTTGTTTTATAATCCCTGAAGGTATCCTGGGAGAAAATCTGTTGATACTCAGGTTTCTTGTATAAAATAATGACATATTTTCATATAAATGCCCCATATTTCCCATGTACTTCAAATTATTCTTAGATTGTAATACTATAATACTTAATGTAATATAAATGTATAAATAGATGTTATACTGAGCATTTTGGGAACAAATGCAACACAAATATTCTGCACATGTTCAGTGTAGATACAAGTCTTTTCCTATTCTTTTCAGTCGGAGATCAGAAAACTGTATGACCACTCAAAACACAACTTAGTATGTATATATGTGTGTGTGCTTTCAACATTTTATCATAGCCTGAGACATCAGCCTCCCAAGCCCTAGCATTACAGACATATACAATCATGCCTGCATTCAAACTACAACTTTTAGAATATACTTTGTTTTCATTTTTTAGTATCATGATATCTATCATCTATCTCTGTATAATCTATCATCTATCTCTTTATTACCTATCATCTATCTGTATAGTGGGACTATGCTTTTATATACTGCAAATATTTGTCACTATAAATATTGGTTTAATAAAATGTTGATTGGCCACAAGGCAGGCAGAAAGTATATGTGGGACTACTAAAAGAGGAGCACTCTGGGAAGAAGAAGAACAGATATAGATGCAAGCCAGACTAAGAGAAAGGAAGGTGAGAATGCTGTGCTGAGCAAAGGTACCAAGCCATGTGACTAAACATGGGTCATAACCATGAGTTAGTTTACGATTATGAGTTAGCAAGTAATAAGCCTGAGCCATAGGCCAAATAGTGTATAGTTTATATAAGCCTTAGTGTGATTATTTGGAACTAAATGGCTATGGGACTTACCAGGCGAGACAAAGAAATTTCTGAATACATATCTGTCTGTATGTCTATCTGTCTGTCTATGTATGTATGAACTATCTATCTAATTATTATCTATCTATCTATATTTATTTATTTATTCTGGGCATCAAACTCAGGGTTTCATGCATGATAGGCAAGTGCTCTACCATTCAGCTGTCCTTAGTGCTCATAACCTATAAAATCTTGTGATAAGTAGAGCTAATCAAAGAAAACTCAGAAAAAAATAACATGTCCATCACTGAAGGTTAAATAATGTCATAAACTGATTCTCACAGACTTAAATATAGATGATAGAAAGGTAAGAGACATGTTAGTCATCTGTAATGTGACATTTTAACTCAACAAGGGGAGGGATATAGAAGTCTTGCCTTGCTAGCAATAATAGCTAGTGTGCCAGCTAGTAGCACCCACATGTTCTTGGATGACAATACCAGTTATTTAACTCTTGTTGATGCTTGGATGGTTAATAGACTTATATTCATATTCTCATGTAGCACAAATAGATAGAAGGCTTTACTTTTTATTTAAGTGAGATCTGAACTATATATCATTATTAAAACCTCACAATAATGTTAGGCATTAAAATAAATCAATATATTATCTATTTATAAAAACTTTCAGCAATGATATTATTGACTTGAAACTTTATCCTTTCCAATGTTGAGATTGGTTTATAAAAATACAGAGTTAATTTTGTATACTGTTGATACAGAATTGCTTAAGTATTTCCAGAAATTTTCTGTTATCAGTTGACCTTTAATAAAGATTTGATGCCTTGATTGTTAGTTTAGATCAATTAATTCCCTTATGATCAGTTTTTAATCTAGAGTAATGAAGTTAGTACTGACAATGTGTATGAAAGTTAGAGAGAAGGTAATAAAGCTGAAGTAAAAGAGTTTGTTTATTTGCAATACATCTATTTGACAAGGCTTTGCTGAGGAGCTTGGTGAAACAAACTGGAATAAAGATAAATGCCCCCCCTGCTGGGTATGCTGCAAGTATTGTGAAGAAGTTCCAAGGTAAGAGCATATGAAGCACAGTTACTTGCCCTCCCCGTTAGTCCCACCCCCCATTTCTCTACCCTTCTCACAGAAAAATAGATACCCATCAGGACTGCATATATGCTTACTTGACATCTTTGATTAGATACAGTTCAAATATCATCAAGGTAAAATCAAAATGATTCTGTGACCTTAAATATCAAAGGTTTCATGTACTTTTCAGTAAAAGAAAATCGCCATGGTCTTATAAAATATGTCTTTCTAGCATCATCAAACCCTCTCTCAGATCAGTGAGACAGTTTTTCATTGATTTCAGCTAAAGAAATCATAGACATTTAAAAGAGTTCTGGAACTTTCCTCAGAACTTCAGCTAACTTGATATTTTGATCTCTTGTGTAAAGAAAGTGGTCAAGGTTGATCCACTAGGTTTCAACAATAGAATCTGCTCTTAATGGGAGTGACACTCTATTCTTATGAAATTTTTAGGAAGGTGACACATTGAAAAATAACATCCCAGTTAAGCAGTAATGGGATGTTTATTTTATAGACATTGGAGTTTTAGTAATGATTGCTTGCCCCATGTGTGATATTTCTAAAAGTAAATAAATAAAAATGCCACAGCCTGTTTATTTATTTATTTTCAGACAAATGGATTAATCAAAGAAATCTAGCCCAGCTACTTTCTTGGTATCACAAGCCCCCCAGGCATTCTTGTCACATGGTATAAATTACAAATGAAAAAAAATGAAGAAACAGTTATTTCTTTTTCTCTACTACTGGCTGATACTTCAGTCCTCTGCTCCTTTTGTGCTTTTTATAGATGTCTTTCTCATATTTTAATTCTAATTCATATTTTACAAATCAATCCAACTAGTCAAAGTTATGATTATACAATACAAGTGTCATACCATAGTCATGATGTAATATTTAGTGTGCTGAGTACAGTCATTATTTATTAAAACATGAATAACATACCTGTTTGCATAGAGGAACATGGTATGATTTCTACTTAACGTTTAATAACACACTTGCAAAATCTCTCTGCATTAACATAGTGGAGAACAATAAATACTAACACTAGCTAATATAATAACACAAAGAAGATAGGCAGGTCTCCATGGATCAAGGCTGTAAATCCTGGAAATTAAAATCAGCTAAGGCCTGTTTCCCAGGAGCCCACCTGCCTGGGCTCAGGGGTCACTGTTCATAAAGATTTCTCCTAGAAATGTCCCCGAAAACTAGAGCCATTTGATTTTTTATATCTCAGACAGGAGATATCTAGAACTCTTTATGTTTCTGTTAGGTTATGATATGTCATTTCTTTGCTGGAACAGGCAACTGGTATGGACTGGTGAGGAGACTTGAGTCTGGATTGGTTCCTCGGGACTCTCTCCTTTCCACTCTTGAATCTTAGAAGCTGAAGCTGAAATCTGTGAACAACAAAACCAACAAAGGCTCAGGTCTGAGAAAGTAAAGAACCCAGGGGTAGTGAGGAAGACTAGATCTTGGCAAGAAGTGTTAGTGACTTCCTTAAATTTTTGTTGTACACATTGGTCACATGAATGCCATGCGTACTTCAATGTGAACATTCTGAGTAGAGCCTGATTATCTTCCCCAAACTGGCCAAATTCCATAATCCTTGTCTCTGCTGTTATTTTCTTGGTTCATACAAGCACACAGGTTGGAAGTGAGGGGGGCATCGGCAGTACTGTTGTTACTTTTTCCCGGCCCACATGCAGTCAATAGATGCATTTTGATTTTCTTTTACACAGTGCTAATTACTGAACTCTGAGCTTTGTACAAGCAAGACAGGTATTCCACAGCAAAATCTCCAGGCCCATGGCTTTCATGTTCTGAGAGTGATATTCAGAGTCCATGCTAAGTCTTAGGATGTAGAAGAAACTGTAGGTGAGGACATCCTTGGTGTCTATCCAGAGCATCCCAGATGGCTAAGCTCATGCGAGAGCAGAAGGGAGATGAGATCTAATGTGAGGGAACAAGAAAGTGGATGGAAATGCAGATCAACATGTTAAGTGAAATGAGCCAGAAACAGAAAGACAAAGTGTGCACCTGTTCTTTTTCTGTGGACCTTAGATTTTACATGAATAACATAAAAAAGAAAACGGGGCTGTCTCAGGGAAGGAAGGAAGAGATAAGAAAGAGGAGAAAGGGATGGATATAGGGCATGTATTTGGTTAAAGTACATGGCCTACTTGAAATCCATATACCAACTCTGGTCTTAATAGGAATTCTGTAGAACAGCAAATTATATCCAGTAGTCATACCACCTTAGCTTCTCTTTATAGGAGAAGAGTCTCAGTAAACAATAACAGATATGGTGATATATTGTATATTTAATAAAAATAGTCTGGAATATCAAAGGACAGAATCACCCACAGCTAAGCCATGAAGGTCAAGGAGTGGTGACTCACACCTTTAATCCCATTACTCCAGAGATAGACATCCTTCTAGATCTCTGTGTGTTCAAGACCTAATAGGCAGGCAGTGGTAGCTCACACCTTTAATCCTAGCTCTAGGATTATGATACAGAGTTGAACCAGGAAGTAAAATAGCGAGGCAGGGAAAGAAATATAAGGCAGGAGAAGGCAAAAATTCACCCATTTTGTTTGAGTGACCAGTCAGGTTGAAGACCCATGAAAATAGCAATTACTTTGACCTGAGAAGTTGTCTGAGTGAGAATTGGCTGTGGTTTGTTTCCTGTCTCTCTAATATTCCAGCTTACTCACAATATCTGGCTCTGAGCTTTTATTATAATACTAAATAGAATTTGTGCAATAAACATGGTATATTTATACCTGCCAAGGAGTGCTAAAATATAAAAAAAAATGCACATGATAGCCTACCATACACCTCTGGTTCTTTGATTATAGTGGCATTCAAAAGTAAGCACAAGTTTTGTTTTGTATTGTTTTGCTTTCAAGACAGGATTTTTCTGTGTAGCCTTGGTTTTCCTGGCACTTATTCCATAAACCAGGCTGATCTTGAATTCACAGAGATTCACCTTCTGGTTGCAATATCACTATAAGGAAGCCTAAGGAAAAAAGACATGCTTTTTGTCTGCTTGCCTTCCTCATGGGGATGCTGCCACTGGTGCCTCCTTTGAGACTTCTGCTTCTTTATGCACCAAATGTGAACTGAAGATCAGTAGCTCTCCAGGAACCCTCCAGACCTTAGGTGCCAGAGTAGACTTCGGAGGCCTTCATTGTCATGGACTGAGCAAATATTGAGTTCTCAGTCTCTCCATTGTGGAGGCAGCCATTGTTGGACTAGCCAGCCCACACTGCATATGCTACTTGAAAAAAATCCCCTTTTAGTATATATATCTGTTTTATAGATGGTGTTTCTAGAGCAGCCTGACTAGTACATTCTCCAATATGACATTGAGTCTGCAGTGTAAAGGTACTATTTTCTGGAGCCCTATCAACTTTCCCATTGTTATAAACATAGCAGGTGTTAGGATAGACTTGAATGGGGGATCCAGCATCTTCATTTTTTTTTTATTACTTATGTAACGTTTTATTTTAGCAGTAGATAACACTTTGCAGAAGTCAAAGACTGCAGCTCAAAAGTCTTTTGAAATTCCTGTCTGCCCTGCTAATTCACATTAACTATAATTACCTGCAAAAAAGTGTATGATCAATAGAAGAAACAGGAAGCATTAAATATATCTAGAACATTCATTTGAGGTAAAAAAAAATTTGAATGCAAATGATTGTTTGCTACATACAGATTCAGAAACTTTGCTTCCATTTCTAATTCTGATGAATTCATTTCAATTCATTCTGAATCTCTGCGTTGATATCTGATTTCGAGTTGACAACCTAGAAATTACTCACTGGTTATTAAGTGTTAAGTACAGTGACAGAAATATGTATGTTGAGGAAAAAGTAACACAAATAGATGGTACAATTGGCAGATGTCAAACCTGTTTCCTCCTACGCCTTTCTGATCTTTATTCTTCAGAATATGGTTATGCAATCCCTAAATTATTCAGAAGAGCAACAAGGGTTGTATAGCTTTGCAAATCAAAGACAAAAAGCATAGCCCAGGAATATATATTTTGCATGTGTATGATATGTATATATTATGTATGGTGTAGCTGTATCTGTTTAGGCATGTTGGCATATGTAGAGGCTGAGGTTGATGGTGTTTCCCTTGCTCACCATCGTGTAATGAGTGAGGGTCTCTCACTTAAATTCAGCTCACCCATTTGGTTATTAGGCCTAGTTAGCTTGATTACCTCTGGGGCACTCTATTTTCATATGTGAGAGCTAAGATTACAAGTGGGTTGCCATACTCGTTACACATTTGCATGGATCTGGGATCCACAGTGAAGTCTTGACAAGAAGAGCTTTATACGCTGAACCATCTTGCCAGACTAGACTTTCAAAAATATTTTTTTTTCATTTATTAATATTGTTATATAATTACATCATTACTCCATTTCTTTTCCTCCCTCGCCAAACATCCCATAAATACCCTTCTTTCTCGATTTCAAATCCATGGCTTTTTTTTAAATTGTTGTTAAATGCATATGTGTATATGAGTATATATGTTTCACTGAATATGTAGTTCTGTCTGTAAAATATTACTTATATATGTGCCCTCAGGGATGATAGCTTGGTATCAGATAATTAACTGATGTCCTCTTCCCTGGAGAAGACATTCTCTGGCCCTCAGCATTCCTTAGTTGCTTATAGTTCTTCATGTAGGTTGAGGCCTACTGCTAAATGGGAGTTGCATAATCCCTCCATCCCCATGTGTCTCCTTACCTTAAGTCTTCCACACCTGTTACATGTCATCATGCTTTTAAGTATCCTCATCATTTTTGGAGGAATGCAAATTGCAGTGTGAGATCTATCACTCCTATCTGATCTTCTTGACCAGAAGGGGAGGCTGAGTTCCTCAGATGGTCATATAGCAAAAATGAGTCATTGGATTTAGTAGGGAATTAAGAAACCATAATGAGACTGCATTTTTAGTCACTCTTTAAACAGTTTTGTGCACATATCCATGGTTCCTAGACCTAGAGAGAAAGTGCCTGTGATTGTGGTCCATATGACAGGAAGATGACTGGGTATTCTATGGAGCTGGGCCACCAGCTCTGAGCCAGCCGAAAGCAAAAAGGCACATCTTTAACCCCATGCAGCTTTTAGATAGTGTCCCTCCCTGCAATAAACTACAGAACTGTCATCATTGTTCCCATGTCCTGAGAGGTGCCATTACACTATGGAACCTTGTCTATCCTAGGGCATGAGGACTGTACCCATAAGGACGCATACCCATAGGCAGGAAGAGTGCACTATGTCATTCCTCAGGCAGGTAGGGAGGGCCAATGGAAGAATGTGCTATAGTCAAGATAGCAGTCATTTTTCTGGTAGCTTTTCTTAGAGTTTGTTTTTAGACAAATAGTCAATGCTGTTTTCATTGACACCAACCATTAAATGTTCAGATTTTAAAAGTCTATAAAATAATCGGAGGCATAGCAGGCTAAGGAAACAGATATTAATGAGTATATCTGTGAATGGAATTAGGAAACTTACATATTTATTGCCCAGGTGTAGAAAGAATCCATCATGCTGTCAGTTCTTGGTTTTTCCCTGTGAGGAGTGCTCGCCTGAGAACAGAGGATAGGTTTGATCTATGTGTTCAGAGAGATGAAAGATGAAAATAAAGTTTCCTGGATTTTTATTTTTTCAAGAAAAGTTCATTTTTTTTTCAAAATTGACATTAAAGCCACATTCTGCCTCTTGGTGTAGCCTGGAAATTCTTTACTAGGATTTATGAGACTTCTTTGGCCATCATATATTTTCACCCTAAAGGATCCTTGCTAACTAACCTCCTGGAGGTGGGAGTGTGGATTAGGAAATATAATGAGAAAAGCCAGGTAGTTCATAGACACTCTCCCATTTTGTGACAGATGTGGCTTTTCCTAGGCAAACTCACACTGCATATTTAAATTGATACCCTGGATTCTTCTATTTAAATAATTCAGTGGGTACTTTGAGGAAACGGTTTATAAGCCCATAGGATGCTTTAGTGACATTCAGGGAAGCATATAGGTGACATCCCTCAAAATTACAGTAATAGTCTGCTATTTAGTATGGTAAAGGTAAAAGGATGAACCTGGATGTTGGGGAGATGAGAGTCCCTGAGTAGTTTTTCCAGGGTACTGAATTCATGACTAGTGTGCTTCATAGGACCTGGTTCCTTCAGAGCATTTTAAGTATCAGGATCTATCACTATCTGTAGAAGCAATATGGATAAGATTCTCCAGCTGTTAGGATAAATGTCATCATTCTACTCTAGCTTTTATCTGCTAGTGGTAAGCACATCTGTCTTCTGGTGAAAATGTGTATGTCACCAGTCACTTTCACAGGTGTGGCAGTAATAAATAGTATCAGAGAGCTAAGAGATAGACTCAGGAACTTTTCCAATTGTAATTCTTTGGTCCTGTGCTAGAGGAATCTGAGCACAGTGTGACATCCCTTACAGCCTGAACCACACTAAGAACCTCTGCTTGCACCTGTTAGTTTGCCAAAGGCACATCACTTACCTGTAGCCCATGACTTTGATGTAGAAAGATAAGAAAATAAATAAAATACAGTTTTAAAAAACATTTAACACCTTCTATCTGACAGAAATCACATGAATGACCTTATATAAGAATTTATTATATTTTCTAAAAATTGATCTTAATTTTTGTCCAATCAAAAATAGACAATGTGAGAAAAACCCAACAACATCAAGATTTTGGTAAGTTATTATAATAATAACGTGTGTAATGATTTGAGTGAGAAATGTCCCGCACAGGCTCATGTGTTTGAACACTTTGCCTCCACCTGGTGGCGCAGTTTCAGGAGTCTAGGGAGGTGGAGGTGGAATTTGTTGGGGAGCATGTCACTGAGCTTTGAGAGTTTATCAACATGCCATAGAGGAGTATGTCACTGGGAGAGGGCTTTGAGAGTTTATTGTATTGCCATTCTTCCTGTTCTTTCTATCTGTGCAGGCAAATGTGGTCATCTTCTGGCTCCTGCTGCCTTTCCCACCATAAGGACTCTCTGTTGTCTGGAGCCATAAGATAAAATAAGCCATTTCTTTCTTAAGTTGGTTTTGGTCATGGTATTTTATCACAGCAACAGAAAACAACTAACATACTGTGACAAAAACAAAGGACACATCCACATACATAGCAGTTTGAATGCACTAAGATGTCTACTACCAGACGTGGTTGCATCAAGCTTATACTTAATATGTAATTTAAAATTTGTTTCTGTTGTCTATTTGTCTTTGTTATATAATACATAATGTGGTCAAATACTTGCTTTAAATCTATTACAGCCTTGTATGCTAAAAATGATGTGAAATGTATAGTCTCTGTCAGTTATAGTCTGAGAATTCCACTTAACCTGTAATGTTGGATATATATTCTGTGGTGTTTAAGTTGACTAGACTACCTACAAAAATTTCATTCTTCTGAAAGCACAAGTTTCTTACACAGTATCACACATTTTTCTTTTATAGGAAGATGAGCTCTACCCATAAACATGTATGAACTACTTTCAGTGGCAGACTGCTTGAGAAAAAACATGTCTGAAGGAATCAAGGAAGATGGGTTAATGAGCATGGTGACTCAACCAGAGGAAAATGATTTGGGGATAAGAAACTATTAACATTGGGAAGCATCTTTAGACAAACAAAACAAAACAATTTAGCATGCACTGGAATTTTCCTTGAAAGTATAAGACTTTAAAAGTTTTTTTTTTCCCTTTTCCTTTCTTGGAAACATTTGTTTATTGTTTTCTATCATAGCATAATTTATTTTTAGATAAAAATCTTGAGATTCTATAATGAGACAATGACTATACCCCAAACCATGTATGGCTGCTGAAACTCCAACTTCATTGTACTCCCACTTATGCATATTAATTAACACAATATGACTTAGACCTTGAGGTAAATCATGTAAACTGTAACAATCTTCAATTATGGTTTGTGAGGCACTGGATACCTCCTTTATCAGATGAATTTTTTTAATTTAAGTATTTTGAGATGATTATATCGGTGATGGTAGAAAAACAGAGCTAAACCTGTGAAATTACATTAAATTCTATCATTTTAGGCTCTATTCTAGTTATATTTTAGAAAAGATTTTAGCATTGGTCCTGAGACCAGTGCAAAATAATTTTAAAAATTAAACTTCTTTCAATTGTGTTGAGAAAAATTTTATACAGAAAATGTATTTTTAAAAGACAATGAGAAGACATTTGAATGGAACACTGAAGACGCCAAGTCCTGTTAACAATAGATTTTAATTAAAATTCTATAGTCAAAGGACCATTAGAAGATCATTATACTTAGCTTCTTAATTCTAGGCTATTAAAATCAATTCTGGATCATCAATTTCCATCTCCATCCAGGCATTTTCCAATGGCAATCAGCTGGATTAGCCTTTGGGGTAATTTTCAAAGCAGTGTGGTTCCCAAATCCAACTGGGAAAGAATGAAAGTACCAAAGACTACTTCTTAATATCTCCAAGATAATATTTCTACTTTAAACCTAGGTCCTATCAACTCCTGCAGGAAGAAAAGGGAAATCTGTAAGGTTGAGGAACCTCTATTCATTATGGTAAACTTCACTTTTTGTTGCAAGTACTGTCCTGTGATAGCCAAATCTATTATTCAGTTTGCAAAACAGAACTCAAGAAAGTTCCAGTTTTCTTTTTCTTTTCTTTTCTTTTCTTTTCTTTTCTTTTCTTTTCTTTTCTTTTCTTTTCTTTTCCTCTCTCTCTCTCTCTCTCTCTCTCTCTCTCTCTCTCTCTCTCTCTCTCTCTCTTTTGCTGGGGTTCTCTTGAGAAACCTATGATCCTAGTATGAGGTATCGTTTTCCTAAAAATGAATAGTAGAGAACTTCAAATAGTCTTTATTATAGCCAGCTCTGCTCTAGGATTATGTATGTTCTAGTACATAGTAAATATTTGTCCTAAAACACTGATTGGCCAGAAGGCAGACAGGAAGTGTGGGCAGGGCTACTGACTAAGAAAACTCTGTGAAAAGGAAGAGTCAGCAAATATGCCAGCAGACACAGAGGAAAGAAGACCAGGATGCTGCTCTGGGAAAAGATACTAAGCCACTTGGGTTAGTTTAAGAATTAAGAGTTAGCAAGTTATATGACTAAGCCATAGACTGATTAGCATGAAATTAATGTAAGCTTCTGTGTGTTTCTTTGGGACTGCTGGTCTAGACCTCAGGGCTATATTGAGCTAAGCAGCTGTGGGTAGGTCCAGATCTTGGAGCTACTCTGGTCCAGAAACTTTATATTACACAGTTCCTTGCAGGTATCTCTTCGAGTTCCTGCAAAATACCACATCCCACAGCTCCAGAGTCAAGAAGATTGTGATGCATTTGTTTAAACTCCCAAGGAAGGACAGGACAGCACATAGAATCATTGTGATGTTTCTTGGCCAGACACAAGCAGACTCTTGAGAATTTCTCATGATTATTGTTATCATGTTCAGGCTTTCCACGTGCTAACTAATGTATGTTTAGGTTGCTTACTCAATTTCCCACTCCTTTCTTTGATCCAGTAGAACAAGCATGGCTACTTGCTTTGTTATTGCTGGTGAGTAGCCAGGAAAATCCTAGGCATAGGTTCACACTACTCTGTGAAGGAGCTTGATTTATTTCTACCATTAAATGGGGTTACTCCTGAGAGAGAAAATAGAGTAGACTTTAAAGTAACACATGCATCAATGTATACTAAAGATGCAAGAATAAGAATTACATTTCTCTTAGAAGAAAAATGGTGGACTGAGAATCTTATCTAAGGGAAAGCACTTACTTAGCATGTCTCTGGGTTCCATCTCCAGGAAGAAGGGAAAGGGGGGAGCAGAGAGGGAATTAAGGCATGTTTGTGCTGTGTTAGAGGCCATGACTCTTCCAAACTTATGCTTTTCTACGATACTTTACTCTGGTTGGCGTATCCTGGCACTGAAACATTAAACTTTTGATATCTTGCTTTGGGCTTGGGATGTACTTAGAATGTGTTGTTTTACAAAATTGTTTTAACCACTAAAAATATTTATTACATAGCTGTTTACTCTAGTGTTCATTGGATATAACACATGCCCCCTGGAACATGTAACTTGATAGTTAAATTAGAGATATATGGACTACTTTGTAAAATTTATAAGTTGTTTTTAGA
Organism: Sigmodon hispidus; assembly: GCA_004025045.1. Taxonomy (NCBI): domain Eukaryota; kingdom Metazoa; phylum Chordata; class Mammalia; order Rodentia; family Cricetidae; genus Sigmodon; species Sigmodon hispidus. The sequence continues at coordinate 19,893 of PVIH01019429.1, read as the reverse complement.
TTCTCTGGTGACATCAATGCTTTAGATACTAGCCTATTTGAACCAAGAGAAAATAACCATTAATTTTTCAGAGCAAGTTTGCATATTATTTGTTGTTGGTTTTAATACAAACACATCTAAACAAATCACACCTGCATTTTGCAAGAATTGTACATTTCAAATTGAGTAAAATACCAATAGGGAATTAAAAGCACAAATGTAGCTTATATCTATAGAAAAATTAATTTTATGGTTCTTGTAAGGTTTAATTGAATTGTATGAAATAATGTAGACCAGTGTTTATATTTTAACTGGAAAATCATGAGTCTAAATGACTACACACATACACACAGACAGACACACAGACATACACACAGACACACACACACACAAACTCCTTCCCATAAATAACAAAATAAAACAAATCATCAGTAATAACTTTTGAAACCCTGTTATAGTTTCTGGCCTTTTGGCAATTTCTGCAGAACAATGAAGGTGTCTACTCACACTCACTCATTAGAACACATCTATACAGCTACAAAAAGTGACCCCAATAATGCAAGGCTCAAGACTCCAGTTTATGAAAATGACATTTTTAAGGATCATCTTCTCTTTATAGCAGTAATTTGCATTTATGGAGAGCTATAGCTGAACTATTTCTTAAGAAGTACTGCTTTGGGTTGTTTCCTGTGACTAAAAGCCAATGCTGGAGTTAGACTGCCATTTCACACTTGTGTTCTTACCAAATGAAAACTTACCAGGCTCATGAGAAATCGTTTTCACAGTAAGCAGCTTCACACTCTCTTTATCGGTTTGAGGCCTGTTTGATACACAAACACTTAAGTTAGCATTATAGCCATGTGAAATGTGTCTGAGGAAACAGAGTTGGCCCAGAAAGGGCAAAGGCAAAGCTTTATATATATATAAATAAAAGATTCCATGGCAAACCCCATGTCCCTTTACTACAAACACGGATATACTGTGCAGCTTTTTCCAGTAGTTTGTGAAGAAAGTTGGAAGGTTCCATCACTACTACAAAGGTGATTATCAGTTTAGTTAAACATAGCCTGGATCATGGAGATGAATGCCATCGGGTTTTAACTGCCTGTGTCTTCAGTTCTGAGTTATGAAGTAGAAGACACAGGAACATTTGTGAATTTTCTGATCAAATAGTGAAGCCCAGGGACATTCATTTTTATTAGATCTCAAGATTGCAGTCTCTTAACCAACTCTTTTAAGAATTTCCCATATTGTTTTCCAGATTCCAGTTCCAAAGCCTTTAGACATCCTAAGAGCCTCCATTTATTTTAGGTAGGCAATCAAGAGTCATTATTGTAACAGTTACAGCTTAGTGAAATTTAAAAAAATCCACTAATATAAGTAAATGGTACACATTCAGGCTAACAAAACATAATGTCATGCATGGCTCTCTTGTTTTTCAGCATGAACACAATGCCTCCTGGCTTACCAACCTCTTTCTTCAATAGCTGCCTGTGTTACTGCCAGCCACTCTGTTTGCTTTGAGAGTCAAAGCAGAACAACACCGCACAGAGACAAAGCTTCTCAGAGGCGGCTCAAAGAACAGGCACTGTTTTTCTTTGTGTGATTTACATGTTGAACATTTCAGCAGGAAAACTGTCTTAAAATGCTAGATGTAGTTTACATATTTGCTTTGTTGTATCCATTCTTCAGCCCTTCCCCAAATCTATTCTTCATCTGTTTTGTTTTGTTTTCTGTCTTACATCCTTTCCATACCTAAAAGCAACTTTCACCTTTAATTGTCTTTAAATAGCTCTGGCAAAGCCCCAAATGTCCCATATATACTAGAACACACACACACACACACACACACACACACACACACACACACACACACAGAGAGAGAGAGAGAGAGAGAGAGAGAGAGAGAGAGAGAGAGAGAGAGAGAGAGAATAATACATAAAGTCTAAGTCTAAGTTCATTCTCTATGTAAATAAGAAAATTGAAAATTCTGGCGGGGGGAGGCGGGCGGAGACCAGAGATGCAGCCAAACTTACTGATCATTCCCATTTTCTGGAGTGCCTAGAAGAGAAGACAGTTATTTTTAAATGTGAGATCTGGGTTTATTTATGATAACACTCTGATTCTATAGGCACAATTAAAAAATATTTACAGTAAAAAAAATGGCCTTCAAAGGATCACTGAGGCAGCTAGTTTCCCAGGTGTGTGATAGAAATGCCTTAGATTCACTGTAAGAATAGTTCATACTGTAGGGCCATGGCCTTCCTGAAGCAAATGTTAAGCTGTTTCATTCCTTTGTTTTGCCACTGATTATATTGCATTTGGCTCCATGGTAGTTTCTCTTTATATCTAGTCTGGTTCACCATTGGGATGAGCATATCTCTTCTGCCTTTAGTGTTATTATTTACATAGAGATCTTAGATAACATCAATATTTAGGCTGCTTCTATTTCTTTTGTTCAACCCAAGACACCCAACTAGAATTAAAATTACTGAAGATTAACTCATGATATCCCATGCAGTTCACTAAGGATGTCTAACCATGTCTTTTCTCATCATCATGGTCCAGCAGTATGCTTTTATTACCCTAAGCACCAAATTCAATATTACCTGTGATGTTCATAGGCCCCTTCAGAGTGAACTGACAATATGTGAATGCCTGTTTTAGCATTTTACTTAGAATAACTAACAGATAGATGTCTGCCAACATACTTTCTACATACATGGCATGCTTGTGTTGAGGCTCAATCTATGGCACTCATTATTTGAATAAACTTAATTTCCAACTTCTGATTCATGTTGTCTTCTGGAAAACAGAGTGGGCTTATTAATTTTGTGAATGTAATGAAGTCTCTCCCCCATGTACTTAAAGAGTGATTAACTGCAGGTGTTTAATGGTGCTAATTTAAAGATAACAATGCTGGAAATTCTGTGTGAAAACAAAGCTATCAGAAACCAAATAGACTTGGCTGATTATATAATTTCCACACATGGCTTAAGAACAGCATATATTTCCACAATAACTCTTCAGAGTGGTAAGGATTTATTCATTTAGTCAGCTGTAATAGAAAATGTCACTTGTCACTTTCAACCTCATGCATTTTCAAAGTTTTCCATTTAAACAATTCTTTTGCAGTACACAGTGTTTTTATAACTGAATTTAATATATTAATCTTTTTATTCATCTCATAGAGTCAACACCCATAGGCTTCAACTATGATACTGTGATGGCTGTATTCCCATAGAAATAGAATTGGTGGCTTAAAAATGGGAAGCGGGGGAGCTGGTTTTTGTAAGTACTATTTTCTCTTTGGAAATGGGCTAAGAAAATATCTTTCAGACTATGAGGTTCATTTACTCACTCCTACAGGAAAGCACGTTGTTTTCTTTTTCGATTTCCCACCCAGAGCTCAAATGAAAGCCACTGTTTTGTTCTGTTAACCTCTTCAACTGTCTGTGAGATGCATAGTCATTGGCTGGCCTAAACCACTTTCATTAGTGTCCTGGAATACGAAAGTAACTGTGCAGCTTATAAACTATATGCAAATAAGTACTTTTTACTTTCTTAATAGCTTAAGAGGCTTAGAAAGATTTTTTTTTTTTTGGTTAGTGAAACAGAATGAAAATAAAGGGAAGATCTATTTCAGTGGCCATTTAAAAATTTTAACTCAACAAGCATAGAATAAAAATCTACTTGCACGCACAGTGCAAGGTGAGCTGTATATGGTTTATGGTAAACCAGTTATTGCTGGGCTTGTGGGCAATACAGGCACAGAACAACATAAAAATTTTATAACACCAGGAAGCTGTTAATCCAGTTCTGTGGAGTAAAAATGAAATGTCTAATTTGTTTTACTTACTTAAGATTTATGTTATCAGAAGGTACAATAGATTATTGTTGGCTGAATACTATAGAGTAAGTTGCAAGTGTAATCTAAAAGTCAAGCAGTGGGTAGACTTGATATTCCAGAAAAATGACAAGTATGGATAAATGCATGAAAACATGAATGTCATAACACATCCAGAGGTCTGGAATTGGCTGATGAAATGGAGTTCATATGCTAAAAGGAGTAGCCGAGCTAAGCCCTCAGAGGGAGGTGTGGGCAAAGCATCATCTCAAAAGATAGCATCACCCTTGTACTGGAGAACAACTAAACACAGAAGGAAGGAACATGAATAAAGTGGAGAGTTTTGCTTAGAATAATTCATTAACTTCAGCCCATTAGTTGAGACAACTCTATGTTTTAAGCTACAATGATTATGATGACAGAGGATTGATGATGAGAACAATGGACCCTAGATGAGGAATGTGAGGGAAGGTCTGATCTGTATAAATTTGTAAATTATCTAAAATATTAACCTACTTGACAATAGGTTTATTTAAAGAAAGGATAGTCTACATAACACCACCACAGAAGATACCTATTTTGGAAAGAAGTTGAACCTCCTAGGAGGAAAATCAGCCTCAGAGTATGATTCTTGAGATTGAAGGCTTCTAAAGTAAATTTCCACACACCTCTGCTAACTCTCTGCCCCAGATCACACATACTATTGCAATTGTCTTTGGAGCTTTGACTGTCCTCACAGTCAAGGCTTATTTATTATCAAGAATTGATCTGTATTTATTCTAACAGACCTTAACCCTAACTCCTTACTTTGAATAGCATGTAGAGAATTTCTCCACCTCTTCTCCCTGTTCTTGTGATCAGGTGACATGGGGTTGTTACTGGGACTCTTCTCTTTTGATAGGTTGCACTAAGCAAACACCAATTCTACTTTTGTGAAAACAAAATGAAGCAAAACAAAAGGTCATTACTTACCTGGGTCTCTTTTCCAGCATATTCGATACAAACCAACCAGAGTAAATACCAAGAGTGTTATAACAATCAGAGCAATAACCACGGGCAAGATAACACCTGGAATGATTAGAGACATTGTCAGCTGGATTGTACTTATTCCATACAAATAGACCACACTGGACAAAAAAAAATGCATACTTCCTTCTTTAAACAGCATTCTATCAAAATACTAGCTTATTTCAGGCAATAATTAACCTGATTTACAGATTTGTTCTGCTTGTCATTTCTGACATGTCCACTTGATGTCACTCTTGTAGCCTTTCTTAGATTTCCAAAGCTCAAGGAGATGGCTTCCCATCTACCTACAGGCTGGGGCATCAGGAAAGAGGAGGTTAGAGGCAGCAATTCTGTAGATTAGAGTTAAAACAGCACTCATTCATAATATTCTTTTGTATTTTATAATGAAGTTACTTTAAAAAAATGTAACTGAATTGAGTGGTTCTAATCCTAAGGCTGAAACTTTTATCTTTGCAACATGCTGCCTTAAAAACTAGAAAATGTGTAAAAGAACATACGTAGACTGATTGGATAGCATTTTAGAAAGTCTAACAGCATAGCTCAAATAGGTAGGCATGCACATGTGTGCATATGTTTGCAAGGGGTCTGTTGCTGTTGTGAATTAGAGGAAGGTTTTTCTTTTTTGGCTAACAAGACGGTTTTTGAGCTCACAGTGATAGTCATTTGTAAGGGTAAAAGTTTAGTGATGAAAGTGAAAGAGCAGAGAGAATTAGTCAGGTTTTCCCATCTAGTTTATATGCAGCTTGCCTATTTATCAAGGGGCAATGATGTTCCCATTCATCAGCAGGGTAGCTTATATCTCACTATCAGGTGTCAATGTTAAAGCACACTTTAAAATAGATTTTGAGTGGCGTTATTTCCTCCTCAAAATGGAAATGTCATGAATCAATGTGTCAGTCCTTTCTGTGATACCTTTTTTTAATGAAATGGTTTTACTTATACCAAAGATAATAATGTGTAGTTCCAGCTTCACATACATTCATCTTTCTGTTAATTACTAAGGGAATGACTGAACTATTCTTTATTCAGATTTAACACACTTCTAAGGTGTTATATTGCTTATACATCTTCAAGTTAAAATAAAACAAACTGCCATCAATATGATAAAATTTCATGAAGGTGAAAAAAAGTATTGTTTTTATAATTTAATTGTTTTAAGAATATTTAATTGACAAATGAAGATGGCTGCGTTGAAAGCATATGGCATGGTGATTTGGATAGAATTTATTAGTATGACAATTTTGCCTTAGCTAAACACAGTTCCATCAAGCCAATATTTGTCGTTTCTGGCAATAGCTTACCACTAGGACAAGAGTGAAAAAGAAAAAAGAAAGCAAGAAAATAGCCATGGTGTAGTAATTAAGGTCAGATATATGAGGGATTTTTAAATGGGCTACAGTTTAAATAGTAATGGAGCAACAGGCTGAGTAGAGTTGAGAAAAGGCTGTTTATAACCCAGTTCTTTCATTATTCTCATTTACAGATTGTGCATGTCTGTTTCCACAAGTGGAAATGCCTTTGTTACTCACTGGAGTAAGAGGGGTTGGCTGGTGGAGTAGCTGTCACCTTCCCATCCTTAGTGTCTGTCATTTTGAAAAGGAAAACAAACAAGTCACCTTTGATGAATATGTTAATCCATACATCCTTCTCTCTACTCCCATTTAAAGGAATATCCATGATTTATAGGTATGATGGTACAAATGCAAAATTTTCCCTCACCCTGAAAGTGCTATGTTTTGCAAATCAAGATGGATAGTGTTTATTTCATAAAGAACAGTAAAGTAGAATAAGTTTCCCTTCAGATACACAAAAATCATACCTGGAAGCTGTGAGATGGTTTTTGCAGTTGTTAGTGATGCAGAGGGTGACACCGTGGCTTTCGGCAAGGCATCTGACTTTTGAGTGGTAACTGTAGGAAAATCATCAACCCAGACTCAGTTTATGGTTTTAAGTCTTCATATTGGATTTCTTTTAGATTTAAACTGTCTGCATTTTTAAAGATCTGGGAAAACACTTTATATATTCTGTATAATAGACTATACAAAATGGTAATGCTGAACTTGACTTTATGTATTTCTTCTGGAAAAATGACTGACTTTGGCATCACACAAACTAGATATCAGTATTACATTGTCCGGAGCAGAACTGGCCAAGAAAATTTTAGTAAGTCTCATGCACCAGTCTTCAGTAAAATCATGAGGTTCTTGCAAGATGTAAATCTATGATAAACACTAATCACATTTCAGATATTTTAACTTGGGAAATTGTGTTTTATCCATTATCCATGCTTAAAATAGATATAAATGTAGAAAACTTCAGATTTTATGGCCTTTCACAATAGCTGAGGATAAAAGATCACTGTGTGGGCTTTGATGAGAGGTGGGAGAGAAGCAACGGAGACCCCTTGGTTTCCTCTTATAAAGCTCTGCAGCTCCATAAACATCTTCCATGAAATAATGGCTGTTTGATTATTTCTCCTCCATTGACCATGACCTTTTTTTTCTATAAGAAAAAAGCCTTTGCCCTATTCAATCATAAGACCAACCAGATAATTTTATTAATAAAAATTATTAAAAATTTACAACATAAGACAACATAGCTTAAAATATGTAACATAATACATGTCATATAAATAAATAAAAGAAGATACAAACACAAAATAATTTATAATTTTATCACACTTATTATGAAGTGAAAGTAAAAATGTAATTTAGAACTTGTGAAAATGAATTCTTTATCTCTCATGGCAGGAAGTTCTCTTTTGTATCATAGCTGCTGGCTCATCCTTCTACAAAACTTCCAGAGTGCAAAGGGCCTAACATTCACCATACCTCCCACGCTGCTCCTGCCTCAGCCTGTGTGCACTAAAGTCTGACCGTGCCTCTACACTGAGACATTCGCTCTGCTTAAGACTTGTTAGGAGTTTTGAAATCCTGTATAATTGCACCAGTGAGACTGATATTTCTAGGCCTGCCATGGCTGCTCTTTCCTCCTTTGCCACCCACAGCCCTGCACACACTGTATGCTCTGTGGGGGAAGGATCATGTTGAGAGGCTACACTGTGCTTGCCAGGCAAGCACTCTGTGGGAGGGAGCTAGATACATGCCCATAAGAACAAAGGGAAATGTCAGGCTAGTGCACAAAGAGGAATATTAAGTGATGGAGCAGGAGCCAGCTGAAAGCTTTGTACTGTTAGCTGTGTTTTTCAGTGTCAAAGGCTGTAAGGGGATGAACAGTCTTTTAGGTGTTCTGGTAGAGGACAAAATGGTTGGCTGAATAACCAATGGTTTTAGGATTTACCAACAGCTAGTTTCCAAAACTCCATTTCCCACCTCATCATTTTCTCATGTTCAGCACAAAACTTACTTTAGGAGCCATTATTTTTGATTCAAATAATACCTTCCCAAGTTTTCTGAGTTAACATGTGTTGATTGCCCAGGGCCAGTAGTTACTGCTACATTAACTCTTCTTAAACAGGACCTAAAAGATTTTCACTTTAACCCTTCTTATGTGAATAATCGGTGCTGCTGAGACAAAATCTTCCAAGTTTCTATTCGTGTTTGTCTTTTAACTGGAATTCTTATTTAAGAAATCTTTTCTGAATTCAATACATGCACACACATGCATGTACACACATGTGCTTACCTGTATTGTGTGTAATACTATTTAGTATTTGCTTTTCTTTTATTTTTCTACTTAATTAAAAATACTTGTTATTACATTTATTAGTGCACCACAGTTTGAGAAACACTATCTTTAGCATGATCATATGTAGTGGGATTATGCTGGTAATGTAAATATTTGTCCCACCTATGGTTTTAATAAAAGCTGATTGACCAAAGGCAAACAGGAAGTGTGTGTGGGGCTACCAGGCTAAGAAAACTTGGGAACATCTCAGAGCAGAGACAGATGCCAGGCCACAGACATGACGAGGAGGTGCAGCAGACGCAGAGGAAAGAAGCCGAAATGCTGCTCTGAGAAAAGGTACCAAACCGCATGGGTCAGATTGAGAGCAAGTGCTACCAAGTTATATTCCTGGGCCTTAGGTCAATCAGCATAAAAATAATACATGCATCTGTGTGATTCTGAGGAACAGCGTGTGTTTCTGTGGGACAAAACCATGAGGATAGGCCGGAAAGTCCAGCCAGAAGCCTATTACAACAATCATAAGGCTAAATGGTGCTCAGATAAACCTACTAATTGGGAGTCTAATGTTACTCTTTCTGTGACTACCACAGAGGGATTCGTAGTATGGTTTGATGATCTTCATTTGTGCTTCCACAAATTTATACCATAATGACACTGCCAAAGAAAGCTCAGGTGAAGAATAATGCAGTAGCTAAGAGTGAGATTCTGAAAGCTGGGACCCACAGATAAGCTCTGACTGTAATTCTTGCTTCCTGTGGAGGTTTGTCATGTTATTTAACCTCTTTTTGTCTGATTTTCTTATAAGGAAAAGAGGTTACAATAGTTTTACATCATATTGTTGCTGTAAAGAATAAATCTAAATTGTCTAGGAGAATAGCTTTTCCTAGTATTGTTATCTTAAATTATATAATATATGCTGTATGGTATTGTTATAATGTGTGATTATGCCTTTTAGAAAGTTGAACTTTCCAACTAAGGAGAATTCATCTACTTTTCTTAAAAATTCAGAGTATAGCTGTGTGAAATTGACTTTTCAGATATTTCCGTAGCTTTAGGTGTTTCTTTTCTCCAGTCAGGAGTGAGAGAAGCTGGAAAATATATCACTCTTTGATCACACATCTGGATTCTGATCTCTGTGCCTGTGATGGCTATTAAACTCTACAGTCATTGTGTCACAATTTAAATGCAATTTATAAACCTCAGGTCAAAACACAGGGCAAGCTATGTGAAGCAAGTTCTCCTAGAGCCAAGCTTGGTTTATTAAAATGTATTCACATTTCCCTCATAGATCCTGAAAGAGCCCCTTTTTGGTTTTTAGACAAGGACTCACTACAGTCCTGGCTGTCTTGCACTCATTATATGGAGGAACTTGGATTCAAGTTCACTGAGATCTACTTGCCTCTGCCTCCAGAGTGCTGGGATCAAAGGCGTTCATCACCTCATGCATATTTTTGCTATACACTTTCTAAGTCATTGGGAACTTTACTAACAGAGGACTCTACTGTTGTCCTAAGGAATCTGAGCTTGACTAGAGAATGGCCTTCAAAGGACTGAACCTATGGAAATGTATGTGGCTGAGGTTTCCCACTTGCCTGAACTCTATCTTGTGCTGGCCTGAGGCTGTACTGCCCCAAGGCTGATCAAGGTCAAAGTGTCAGCCTGGCAGGGATGATCTTGCCCATCACTTTTTGAGAGCCATGAGTGCCTCTCAAGATGCTTTTGGTCTGCAAGATTTCTTGATGACCTTTCTAAACTTTCTGAGTGTGAATGTCAAGCTAGAAGGCTGTCACTCAACTGTCCTCTCTTCCCTTTCTCCACATCAGGCTTACCTGATGTCTGATGGCTTCTCTGGCATTTCTCTTCTTTTCATGTATTGTCTCCACTGTTTTTCCTCCTTTAATTATTGTTATACTTATTCATGTGTGTAAATATTTAAATGTAACCTTCTGAGTCCATTTAGTGTTGCTTGTAAGATTCTAGTGTTGACCAGTTGGTGCTAGATAGCAAATTAGAGATCTTGTCCCTGGGGAAAACTGATTCCTTCTCTGAGCATCTGTTTATTTCCTGTAGCTCTTTACTTAATGATGGGACTTTGTGAGATCTTCCACATTCGTGACGACATGGTACATTGTTTCTTTTTGTATTCATTCAATAATAATCACAAACAGAGGCCAACTCTATATTTAACAGTAAATATTTAAGAAAGCCCAGCTAAAGTATTCCAAACTGATCCAGGTAAAACTAGGAATAAAGAACAAGTATGAAAGTATCAAAGGATCATGATGAGTGATCCTATACCACCTGTTACAAAATTTTATGACTAAGCTACTCTTTACAACAAAGGAGGGATTTGAGAAGCTTTAGTAATGATGTATACTATAGATGATAAATCAGAATCAGGAAATAAGAGCCAAGGTAAAGGGATGAAGAAACCATAATACAAGAACTAACACAAGTACAGATACTGACATTGACCACAAGGATGAGTGTTGAACATTCTGATACCCAGGAAAGGATGGAGTCTATGATAGACTTCCATTATCAGAAACAAAATGGCTCTTATAAAAATTAAGTAGAATATACATAGTTCAGATAGTGAATGCTATGCGTTCAGTGGGCATAGCCGTGTTTGCGAAGACCAATATGATGTTAGGATCACTGAATATTATTTAAGAACTTAGATTCTTGTCACATGATTTCTTGCTTTCTTAAAACTTTTGTGTGTATATACCCATGGTAAAACTCTCTGTCCAGTTAAGAGGTAGAATATCAGAGGAGAGTTTTTCTGTCTTTGAATGGTTGACATCAAGTTTGAGTCTCCTGGACACTTACATTACTGACCTGGAATAACTCCTAAAGAAATGTTGAAGTTTTATCTCAAATGTGCATCATTTTGCTTTGAGTCACCACTGTAATTAACCAAAGACATAAGATATTCTTACCTGGAAATAATTGTGAAACAAGATTTAGTCAGTTTAGATAATTCTATGGAAGTTGATATTGGTAAAAGGATTTTGCCTCTCTTATTCAGTTTAAATAGATATTAAATTCCAGGAATGTATGCATGAGTTCCAAGCAAAGCAAAGCAATATACTATTGCTTTTGTGAGTGGAAGTTAATTTTATCCCTAAGAAAATGTATTGTCTTGTGTTTTAAGAATGAGAAACACTGTGGCAGAGGGAGATGAGGTAAACATGTCTGAGAGTGAGAGAAAGTGTAAGTTAAATTAATGCCAAAACCATTTCTATTTTGCATCTATTTTTCCATTGAATCAACAGATTTTTAAGTAAGACCATTTGCTTATATATAATTATCTATAAGGTTAATGACATTTGTTCTTCAAATTCTGAAAGGTTTAAAAATGTTCTCTTTTCATCAGTTTTGATAAATAAATAAAAAGCATTTAACTTCAAATTTGAAGTTAACACTATATATCAGATATTATTCTGAATTTTCTGCAAAGATTAACTCTCTCAATTACTAGTTACTACTCACATTTTTTCAAAGCAAAAACTGAATCCCAGAGAGATTAAATATCCTCCCAAAGTCATACCTTAAATAGGCTATGGAGCAAATATTTCAATGCAAGCTGTATAGTTAATTAATTATTTTGATATTAAAAAACCCTAAGCTGCAGACTTCAGTCAGCTTACAACAGGTATATTCCTAGCATGAGTGAGTCCTCACTGAGTAGAAACGTTAATATTCTGTCATTGAAACATAGAGAACTCTACAAACAATACTCTGTACAGAGTGATGCATGCCTCACTTTTTACAGCTTCCTGGAGATGGGAGCACAGGGGATATGCTCACACAGCGTGGCCTTTCCTCTTTTCTAATGGTTTGGTGAGTTGATTTCTCATGAGCAATCCCTGTGAGTCTGTTTAATGGGTAACTGCAGTTGTCATATATTGCCTGTCCTTGCTTCTGATTTTATTTCCAAGCCTAATGTTTACATTTGTAATCATGGTTCTGAAACACAAATTTGAAAAAGAGGAGTCCTATGAGATTTTATAAATCATGCTGGCCAGTACAGGAGAACTGAGATACCACTGTGATGGTTATCTGTATGTACATCAGGGTGCTCTGGCATAGGCCAAGTTTTGTGTAATCAGTTGAAGACCTGAGTAGAATAAGAAAGATAATCCTACTGCCTCATGGCTTTGAGTGGGCACAGTGACATTTTCTGCTTTAGAAACACCAGTTTTTTGCATCTTTTAAAAAATTGCTTATTTTTAAATTTTATATTTGTTTGTACATGATGTGCACATGTGTATGTGCGCATGAGTGTCTTTGTGAGTGTGAATATGAGTGTGTGGCATATATAGAGGTCAGAAGAAAATCTTCAGGATAGATTCTCAACTTACATCTTTTAGGGACACAAATTTCATCTTGTTGAACATTAATTCAAAGTAAAAGTCAGGTGGCCAGACATGGGAATTTCTTGGTGTTAACATCTTAGCCTTTAACTGTTATTTACCACATTATTTTAGATGTCAGGACCAGATTTTGTGTAAAAGTAGATGAAGAGACTGTGCTGCTTCAAGAAAACACACTGACCAATACAGTCAGAAGTGGGCAGAGACATTTGTAGGAAAGGTTCCTTCTCCAGGACTGACTGACTCTCCTTACCCTCACCCGAGTCCTCAGGCATACCCTTGATATTCCTAGTTTCAGCTTTTAAACTTGAAGCCTACTAACATTTAGGTGTCCTGTGTTATTTCCTATTTCACCCCGATTTAAAGCTTGCATGTATGTGTATGTATGTAAACACCTATGTCTCATTCTTGGGATATTTCTGATATTCAAGAGAAGAGAAAATGTGCTTACCTGGCCCTTCTGGTGTTTTGATTGAACTTTGGTTCTCAGCTTTGAAGGGAAAAATAAAAACACTAAAATTAAATGTTGAATATAATATCCAGTTTTACAGTTGTTTTAAAGGTAAGTTTTATAGACATCAGCTTATTTTGGATACATTCGTCCCTCACATTAAAGAATCAAGGAGGAGTGTTATCAATCTAGGAAACCTCAGAGCAAGAACCAATTAACTTTTCTGTCTTTCCCATTTTCTTAATTTTGAAACAACAGTTTTCTTGTGGTATCTTTATAGCTACAAATAATTGTACTTGTAACTTCCTGTTTTTTCAAAACAGTGTTTCTGTGTATAGTCTTGACTGTCCTAGAGCTTGCTCTGTTGACCAGGCTGACCTTGAACTCAGAGATCTGCCTGTGTGTAACTTTCTCTTCAAGGATTAGTGTGCTGTGAAGTGTTTGTTGAAACCTTTCAGCTCTGCTTTTTAGTGTGAATTCTGTCATATTTACACAACACCTAAAGAAAGCATATAGTTTTATTTTTATAAAACTTAATTTAGAAAAATAGGCACCAGGTCATATTTTGCTTCTCTGGCATGATCTTGGTCATTCTTATATACACTCACAAATTAAACATATAAATATAACATAATGAATCACAAATATTTCAGTTCCTATGTAGAAGGGGCTATCCTGTGCTATTGTCCAGTTAAGATCTGATGCATCTTATCATCTGGGAAAAATGCAAGAGCCAGAGAGATATAGTAGATATTTAAGGGATTCATTCCTAGATGGAGGCTACAGTCTAGGAGAGATGTCAACAAGGAAAGTCATGTTAGAGATTCTTCAAAGAAAAAAGCCTCAGTAACTTTGAAGGCATGGACCACAAAATTTGCCTTGTGAAAAATATGAAAAATACTTCGGTAACACATAGAAACCTTATACTATTTACAAATGATTTGTATCTCATGTATATTAAGTTCAACTGCCAACATTGGCATCTCAAATCAACACATCCCAGACAGCATCCTTGAGTGTCCTCCAATCTACATCTTACCCTGTCTTCTTGTATCAGTGCAAGGGACATCTGTCTTCCAGTTGCTTAAGACCAGAAACAGGTGGCGCTTCTCGAATCTCCTTTCAGTTTGCTTTGATATATTCTGAAGCTCTAGATTAAAACTTGGTTCATATAGCTTTCAAAAGTTCCTAGGAAAACCTCTTAAAAATTAATCTTGATGCATCAGGTCTTCCCTGTTCCTTAGTGTGACTGGCCAGTCTTCATAGGCTGTCAGGAACTCTATCTCTCTCCTCTGGCCCATCAGCTCCCTCTTTAACTCTGCTCCACTTTGTACCTGGTATCGATAGACCCAGGTTCAAAGATACAGAATTCTTCCAGACGGGGTTTGTTTTGTTTTCCCCTGTGCCTTGGGGTTCTCTTAAGCTACTCCACTAAACTGTCACAGTATCCTTTCATACTAGCCTGTCTCCTGACTAGATTTGCTCCACTGCAAACTACTACTGCACTACTACAGTAACATTTACTTTCTGCTTGAAAAACTGCTTACTGTTGGCTGGATTGTATCTGCTGAGGATAGATTTTCTGTCTTCCATAGAGCTGTAATTTCAGTACCTATCCCTAGGATATTGCCATAGTATGTCTCTAGTATATGAGAAAGAATGCTGTTTTAACTCTGATATTTGTGAGAGATCTTATTCCCATTTTATACATCTGCAAATATTAGCTGAAAGAAATCAAATTATTCTCTTCAAAGTCAAGCTGCAGTGACAACTCAGGGCTTTGGTTCCAAACCCATCTATTCTCACTGAAAGTGACAGTTTTCCTCCTTCTAAATATTCTAAGTATAAAGCTTATATAATTAATTTCTGCTTTTGATAATTAATTAAAATACCTTTGAAAGTGGTATAATGCTTCATTTGGGAGATGCAGTAAAATATTTATTAGCAGCTAGGATTAGAATACAAAGAAAATAAAATCCTTTCTTCCTTTTATTAATATCAGGTCACAACCTTTCCTGCTGATTAGACTTGTCTGAGAATGAACAATTTTAAGCTTGAACCAGACAAAACTTTTTGGCTCTCTTTTATTTGATTTTTTTTCTAGTTTCTAAAATGCTATGAATGTAAAATAGATAAGAAATGTAACTGTGTTCTGAAACTTGGCTATAATGTTAAAAAATACGTTAATTTTTCTCATTATATGGAATAACCTAAGTTCATACATATACCTTCATATGGAAAAATAAAGTCCCAAGGACAAAATTCTATAGTTTTCAAACACTTATTCAAGAACAGAATATGACTGGGAATATGGCACAAGCCTATGATTTCATCATTTTGAAAGCCAAAGAAGGAGTATCACAAGCTTGTGATTAGTCTGAGCTCCATAGTCTGAATGCCACAATGAGACTGACTCTCAATTAATCAGGACTTTGGGTAATGGTCAGTGGAAGAGTGCTTGCCCAGCATGCTCAATGCCTAGATCTGACTTCTAGGACTTTAAAGGAAAACAAACAAATAAACAAAAACCCCAGAAGAAATGTGTGCCTCCTTCTTGAAATAGGGAAATAGTTTGAAGACAACAAACTAATTTTAAATGAATATAATATTTAACCCAGACTCAATTTAGAGAATACAAAAATCTCAATAAAATGATGCTATGGCATATGGCTAAGTGAGTATCTCTGTTTTTTATTTATAACTTTAAGGGCACATATGTGCTATCAAAAGGCCACAATTGAATTTGTAGAGGCAATGAGGGAATCCAAACTGCAAATATATATAGGATGTTTTTTCTAATATTCTCAGCTGAATGATCACTAAAAGACAGAATTGTTAAATTCTGTTGTCAAGTTTGATCCTGTAATATAAAACTATGGTCTTAAATATTGCAAATATATTTCCAAAGCTAAACTTAAACATTATTATTTAAATCAGAAAGCTTTACAAGCAGTACAATAAATAACATTTTACAGAGACTGTTTCAAGGTAACATACTATAGTGATACATTAAATGTGATGCTAGATGCAAGAGAAAGAATTCATAGAACTATATTTTTATATATGACTATCTACTTCTATGGTAAAATATGTTATGAACAACTTCCATTGTACTACTCTGTCAGCTGATACTAAGGCAGTGGCCATGAACATGGATTATTTTTGGTTTATCTAAACTAGGGCATGTGACTAAGACTATTATTCTGCTGTTTGTGTCACAGCAAATGATATTAAATAGTAAGCCAGCAAAGGGGGAAAGTTACAGTTAAATCCTTGCTGCCACAGCATGTCACAGATAATGGCTCAGTTGATCAGGTAGCATTGACAGAGTTGGCAATAAGATAAATTAATGGTTTCTAAATTGTAGGCTGGACGATGATAGCACTGTATGAGATAGATTTTCTACAATGATTTTAAGAGAACATTCAATGAAGATGTTGCTTTTTTATGTTAATGTCCACAGCAATACTATAAAGATATGATTTGTGTGTGAATGCATGCATGCAAGCGTATGTGTGTGTGTGTGTGTGTGTGTGTGTGTTCCAGAGTGTGAAGGTGTGCTTGTTCATGTATGTGTCTGTGGAGTCCAGAGGTTAATGTAGAGTGTCTTTGTCAGTTGCTCTCCACTTTAGTTCTTGAGATAGGGCTTCTCATTGGTTGTCCCGGAGCTCACCATTTTTGTTGCTAATTCATAACTGTAATTTTGCTACTATTATGAATTGTAATGTAAATATCTTTGAAGATAGAGATTTACCAAAAAGGTCATGACTCAGAGTTTGAAAACCACTGCTCCAGATGCATAATCTGCAGCTCAGATGAATTTCATAGCTGGCCAAAGGCCACAACAAAAATAAATGTTTGTATTTAATTTTATTTTATTTACTAAGCACTATGAATTGAGAATCATTACTTATAACCACTAACCCAACTTTCTCTTGGCATAATCAGAGATGCCCCACTACTTCTTTTAAGATAGGCATGGTGCCTTGAAGAACAAAGACCTGGGTGTAGCACATTTGCATGGTTAGGTAGTAATAATGCTAAAATGTCTACTGAGTTATTGTGAAGTCAACTCTTTTTTTGTATAACAGCAAACTCCATACTAAGCATTGACTAATTATGTGATAAGAAAATTATTTGATAATATCTTTATTGTATATAAATGTTACCATTATAAAATATAAATGTATAACAGTAATAGTATAGATTACCAATGATAATATTTATATACAATAAATAGATTAGCAAGTAAATTTCCTTATTGCATAATTATTTGCAATGGACCTTCAGTAGTCTATAAACTTGTTCCATATTCTTTCCTCAGTCATGTCAGACTTCGTTTGAGAGAGAGAGAATAATAACCTTCCTTTTTTTGCTAATTTCTGGTCTCTTTTCAATCTGGTTATAAGTGCTCAATTCACTTTTCCTACTATAATATCTTTTGATATTGTGACATGAAAATAATCTACACTTGAACCTTTGCTTACAATTTAAAAAAAAATCTCAGCTGTCATTTCAGAGTCAGTGAGCTCCCAATAGCTCAGGTCAGCTATCTCTGTGGGTCTCTCCTCATGATCCTGATTTCAAATGACAGCTGAGGAACCTTCATGGAAAGAAACTAAACCCTCCAAATGTAGATAAAAGTTCAATGTTGTAAGCAGTTTGTGGAGCCTCTTGCAGTAGGATCAGAGTTTATTCCTGGTGCATGAATTGTCTTCTCAGAGCCCATTCCCTACAGAGGAACACCTTACTCAGCCTTGATACTGGTGGGGGGGAGAAGGGGGAAGGGGGAAGGACTCAATCCTACCTCAACTGAATATGCCAGACCTAACTGACTCACCTTGGGATTCCTTGCCCTCCCTGGGGGATGGATGGGGCTATGGGAGGGGGGAGGCTAATGGAGGACTGGGAGGAGAAGATAAAGGGGGAGCAGTGGTGGGCTTGGAAAAAATTTTTTAAATAAAAAAATTATAAAAAAATCTCAAAAGTGTCTTTTAATGTTTTCTGTAAGTTTATAACATCTTCTAAGTCATATGTTGGACTTGCCTAGTACTGCTTACCTTTCTGGTCTCCATAGCTTCCTCTTTCCTATCTGTTCTCAGAAACTGACAAAATCTATACATGTGTAAGTCTATCACTGCTATGACAACTACTCGAGAGAGATAAACATGAAGGAAGCCAGGCATGTTTGGCTCACAGTTTCAGGGGTACCAGTCCACAGTTGCTGAGTCATGTTGCTTTGGTTTGTGCTAAGGCAGAGGCATGGTGGAACAGAACAGAACAAGCTGGCAGAGTCCATTTTAGCAAAGCCGTCCATAAATATAAAACACACCATCATGAAGCCAGAGCCTTTATCAGTTAATCACCCTCCAAACATTCAACCTCTGCATACTGTCATGTGAGGACCAAGCCTTGAGTGTAAGCATTTTGAGGGACACACGTGGGACCCAAACCACAATAGTACAACAAATGAAAAGAGGTTCAAAGAGAATGCCATATTTTTCATACCTTTGTCCCAAACTGGAGACTCAGGGTGAGAAGATTAATAAACTTACATGTAATACCCATGCCTGAAAGAATCATTGTTACTGGCATTTCTTTTGAAGCATATATCAATGCCCAGGACTACACAGAGATGGTAAATATGTAGCAAAAAGCTAGGTGCACCAAGGGCTAAGAGGAATCACTGGTCAAAGATGGGTTTCATGCCGACATCCCTCCAAAAGCTTTGTAGATATCGAATCTGTGACTTTCTTTTGAAAAGGGATCTATGCAAATACAATTTAGTTAAAATATTGAGGTGGGATTATTGTGGATTAGGGAAGGCTTTAGGTCCCAGAACAAATGTCTTGTTTAAAGTGAGAGCATACACTTAATAGGAGAGCATGAGGAGAAACTGATGTATAGTCACAAAGGCAAAAAGTGATATGAAGGTACAGAAAATATGTAATATATCACAAACAAATTATCTAAGAACAGCCAGAAGCCACAAGAAAGGAAGTAAGAACCCATTCCAGGCCTCTAGCTGGAACCTTAATGCAAACTTGATTCTGGACTTTCTGACACTGGAATTGTGAGGCAATAAATTCCCATGACATAAGCTTCTTCTATTTTTATGTTCCTTTTTAGACTGAGACATTTTTATGCATCTTGCGTGTACATAGCTATACAAAATAGACATACAAATAATTTATTGTTAAGAAATCAAAGAAATTTTACTTATCTTTCTAGTATACATATAATTTCACCATTTATTAAATATGAAGGTATATTTGTACTATTGAGATGAGTGTGCTTGTTCATTTTCACATAAAGAATTAAGCCTTTGGTACTACAAGACAAAGAATATTTTCTTTTTCTTTTTTTTTTTCTTCCTTCTTTATTTTGTATTTATCAAAAAAAACACAGTAAAAAGAATTTAAAATGTGGAAGAGTTAACAATAACTATACAGAGGATAAGAATGATAGGCATGGCTTATCAAGGGAAGAAATACAAATAAGATTGCTACACCTATATTTTCTTTGTGTTCATCTTTCCCTCTGAATTTTTTTTTCATCCC
>PVIH01019428.1:0-35407 GCA_004025045.1 Sigmodon hispidus | reverse complement strand
ATAGAGAAATTACCCTTAGTGCCTGTCAGTGTCAGGTGTCCTTGTAATCCCCTGTAGTCCTTTTAACGTTTCAAAAGTCTGAGCATTCAGCATCCTTTTAGCTTTGTGAAGAGGGTTGTATCCATTCTTCTGTAAAAACAAAATTAAGACCCTGCCCCACCTTAGTTAAGTGAATGTTCCTTACCACATATCCAATTGTATTATCGGCACGCTAGCCATTACTCCTCCTCAGGAGGGTTCTCCTTTTCGTTCCGGTTCTTTATCAATCTTGTTGGTACCCATATTTTCTCTTTTCCTGTGGAAACAAAAGCAAAACCCCTACCCCAACGAAGCACATGCCCTGGCTTCCATTCTGAAGTCAGTACATCCTTAAAATAAACAGGTTGATTCAACTCAGAAGTCCTTTCTATTACCCAGTGTTTCTCTGCAGCTGAAGTTCCTTTCTCATCAGCATTAAGAAAGTTTAATGTCAACAAGGTACTATGTAATCTCTCCCTAGGTTTTTTATACCACCTTTCTGTTTATGAAGCATCTCTTTCAAGGTGTGATGGGATCTTTCCACAACCGCTTGTCCAGTGGGGTTGTGTGGTATCCCAGTAATGTGTTTTATCTCATAATATCCAAAAAATCTACTTCATTTTCTGGGAAACATATGCTGGAGCATTGTCAGTCTTAATTTGATCAGGAATTCCCACTATGGCCATGGCTTCCAGAAGATGAGTGAGTACTGCATTAGCATTCTCAGAACTCAGGGCGGTAGCCCACTGCATTCCTGAGTAGGTGTCAATGGTGTGATGAACATATTTCATCTTACCAAATTCTGGGAAGTGAAACACATCCATCTGCTAAATCTCATTGCTCCTAGTACCCTTAGGATTACTCCCAGCAGGCAAAGATGGTTGATTGTAAAGGGAACACTTGTCACACTTGCGCAAAATTTCCTTGGCTTGATGCCAAGTGATGGGAAAACTCTTCCTTAATTCCTTGCTATTGACATGATGCTTCTTGTGAAATTCTGAGGCTTCTACCACATTCCCTATCAATAACTGATCAATCTCATCATTACCCTGTGCTAAAGGGCCAGGAAGGCCCGAATGAGCCCTGATATGTGTTATATACATAGGATGTGTTCTATTTCTGATGATATCCTGTAGCTGTACAAACAAGAAGGTTAATTCTGTATCATCAGGAATGAAGTCAGCAGTTTCAATATGAAATGCAACTCCTTCTGCATAATGAGAGTCAGTTATCAGGTTAAGGGGTCCAGGAAAATCCAATAACACCATAATAATGGCATACAGTTCTGCCTTCTGAACAGAATCATAAGGACTCTGTGTCACCTTACTGAAGTTTTCTGATTTATAACCGGCCTTTCCTGTTTTATTTGTATCAGTAAAAAATGTAGGGGCTCCAGAAATAGGTTTATCCTGTACTACACGGGGGAAAATCCAATTAGTCTTCTTTATAAATTGAATCCTTTTGCTTCGGGGATATTTATTATTAATCTCCCCCAGAAACCCACTACAGGCCTTTTGCCAAGGTTCATTGTCTGCCCATAATCGATCAATTTCCTCATTAGTCAAAGGTACAACAATTTCTGCCGGATCCTTTCCAGTCAACTGTCGAAGCCTGAATTTTCCTTTGAAAATCAAATCTGAAATCTTTTCAATGTATGTTTTTAGTTTTTTACTTGGTCTATGTGGCAGAAATGTCCACTCTAATATAATATTTTCCCTTTGCATTATGACTCCTGTAGGGGGATATTCTCCAGTCCTCTGACGCGATTGTTCACATGTATAGTTCCTGATTTCCCGCTACAACGGGGACTTCTCAGAAAATTGGGAGTTAATCTACCTCAAGACTCAATAATACCACTCTTGGTCATATACCCAAGGTATGCTCAGTCATACCATAAGGACATGTATTCAACTATGTTCATAGCAGCATTGTATGTAATAGCCAGAACCTGGAAAAAACCTAGATTCCCTTCAACTAAGGATTGGAAAAAGAAAATGTAGTACATATACAAATGAAGTATTACTCAGCTGTATAAAATGATAACATCATGAAATTTGCAGGCAAATGGATGGAACTAGAAAATATCCTGAGGGAGGTAACCCAGACTCTGAGAGACAAACGTGGTGTGTACTCACTCTTAAGTGGATATTAGAGTAAAGCAAAAGAGAACCAGACTACAACCCACAGCTTTGGAGAAGCTGGATACCAAGGAGGACCCTAAGAGGGATGCATGATCAATCTGGGAAGGAGAAATAGATGAGATCTCCTGAGTAAATTGAGGGGGGTGGTGCACCAGCTTGGACCTGCGTCAACTAAATAGACCAGGCTTTGCTAACCCCATGGGGTGCCTGCCTGGGAAGGGGAAATAGGTCTCTTGAGTAAGGCTAATCTTAGGAGGGCACTTCACAGGGATATGAGCCTAGGTCAGGGGCCTGCTATGATGGTAAATTTTAGCTTGTAGCTTTGTGAACCTGCTATTTGTTTGTCTTGAACATACATATAACACTTCTCTACTTTAGCAACCACACTGGCCTTAGTACCAATTTCTAGCCATTCTCAAAACTAGGAGTGGCACAGTCATTTACTAGGCAGACCTCAGAATCCTGTGGAAGAGGAAGAAAAAGGATTATGGGAGTCATAGAGGCCAAAGACACTACAAGAAACTCCACAAAATCAACTATTCAGTATTCATGGGGTGTAGTGGGTTTAGGTACTTTTGAACAAGACCTAAGAGCAGCTTTAAAGTTTTGAGGACCCCTGTAGGGGGAGTGGTGAGGCCCCTTTGAAGACCAGTTACACACTGCTGCCTGCCCTTCCTGTTTGTTTCTGTGCTCTCAGAGGGAGGATTGCTGCCACAGCTGTGTGGGAAATTTCAACTCCCAAGGAATTCCCCTAAAGTTCAATCTTGTATCAGTGAGTATTTATATAACCCCTTAATAAATATTAATTCTTTTATGTAATCAATTGCCAGTAAATAATTCCTATAATAATAGGGGCTCACAGAGACTGAGCTGACAACCAGGGTGCGTGCATGGGACTGACCTAGGCCCTCTGCATATATGTATATATGTATATATATAAAACATATATATTGTATATTATATATGTTAAAGTTGTGTAGCTTGTTCTTCTTGTGGAAATCCTAACAGTGAGGGCAGAGTCTGTCTCTGACTGTCACCTGCTTTTGGGACCCTTGCCTCATTCAGCCTTAATAGGAGAGGAGATGCCTAGACTCTATACTGCAACTTAATATGCAAAGGCTGGTAGAAATATTGGGAGGACTGCCTTTTTCTGAAGAGAAAGGAAGATGAGTGGATGGGGTGGAAGAAGGGGAGGGATGAGGAGGACAGTAGAGGGGGGAGAAACTGTGATTTAGCTGGAAAATTAATAATAAAAAGAAAAAAAAGGTGGTAGTCCATCTGTCCTCTGGTCAAATCTACCCCCCTACTTCTAGCTCAACCTTCTTGTATTGAGTGGAAAACACCTCCAGTCATTTTCTTCGGATGCCTTAGTAGATTTTAACTTATTACAATTGTTATCTATTTCTTTGGAAAAAGTAAAGGCAAGGATTAAGACACCTCACAATGATTTTATGAAATAAAGTTAAAGGGTGAGTGTATTAGTTTCTTAGGACACCCTCAGCAAAATACCAGAAACTGGTGGCTTAACACAGGAAATTCTCTGTGTTTCCTCAGGGTAGGGTCAGAGGTCTCCCCTTGATTGTCCCTGTCTAGCTTCTTGAATTTCTTCCTGTCACTCTTACTCCTTGGCAGATAACTTCACACTTTGACATCAGTCCCCATTATTGTGTGGTCCTTTCCCAGAGTCTCTGTCTCTTCATCCATCTTCCACCTCCTTCTCCTTTTTGCAAATGTGTGTGTGTGTCCTGGTTAGTTTGGTTGTCAACTCGACAAACTTGGCAAGAGGAAATTAACTGAAGAATTTCCAGGATGCTATTGAAATGTGGGCATAACTGTGAGGCAATTTCTTGATAACCAATTGATATAGGGTGGCCCACTGTAGGTAGTGCCATGCCTGAGCAGATCAACCTGGTCTCTTAAAAACAAATACAAAAACAAAACAAAAACAAAACAAAACAAAACAAAAAACTAGTTAAGCCTGTGAGGGAGCCAGATTGGAAAAAAACAAAACAAAACAACAACAAAAAAAAACAACCCACAAAAACCAGTAAGTAGTGTTCTATGTTTTCTGTTTCAAGCTCCTGCCTTGAATTCCTGTTTTGGCCTTCCTCAACAATGGACTATAATCTGTAATCCAAATAAACCCTCCCCTCAACAACTTGAGTTTGGTCAGTGTTCTATCACAACAAAATGCAACTGTAACAGTTTTTATAGGAATGGGTGGGTGACAGACAGTGATCAATTACTCTCCCCTTCATGTTTTGAGACAAAGTCTCTCAAGAAACTTGGATTTTTCTGATTCAGACTGATGGCTAGAAAATGAGCCCCAGGGATCCTCCGGACTCTGCCTCTCTAACCTGGATTACAGGTGTGCCCTACACCCTAACCTTTCCACAAACACGCTGGGGATCAAACGTAGGTCCCCATGTCTTCTGAATGTCAAGTACTTTACCAGCTGAATCATCTCCTGATGCCCTTTATTCCTGCTCAGTCTGTAGAGCATGGGACTGTCCAGGCAGGACAGAAACTTCTGACTACTCTCTTCTTTCTTTCCTTCTCTCTTCCTTCCTTCCTTCGTTCCTTCCTTCCTTTCTTTCTTTCTTTCTTTCTTTCTTTCTTTCTTTCTTTCTTTCTTTCTTTCTTCTGTCTCTTCCTCCCTCCCTCCCTCCTTCCCTTCTGCTTCTTCTTTTTTTGAGACAGGGTTTCTCTGTGTAGCTTTGGCTATCCTGGAAGTCACTTTATAGGCCAGGCTGGGCTGGAGATCTACCTGCCTCTTATGTCCTAATTTAGTGTGACCTTATCATAATTTTATATGCAAATTCCCTATTTCTAGACTCCATTTTTCCTGCAATGACAGAGATTTAACCCATGGCCTTATGGAGTAAAGACAAGTACTCTACCATTAAGCAACAACCCCAGCAAAAAAAAAAAAAAACCTCCAAAAAACCCAAACCTCTTTTTTATAAATAAGATATATTCTGAGGTTTTAGGTACACAAGAATTTTAGAGGAATACTCTTCATCTTTTTTTTTTATTAAAAAAAAAAACTTTATTTATTTATTTATTTATTTATTTATTTATTTATTTATTTGCCTTGGTGTTTGCCTGGAACTGTAACTACAGACAGTTGTTAACTGCCATGTGGGTGCTGGGAATCGAACCAGGGTCCTCTGGAAGATCAGGCGGTGCTCTTAACCACTGAGCCATCTCTCTAGCCCCCAATACTCTTCATCTTAACACAATGAGAAAATGAGGAATGAGGTATGGGAAGGGGAAAGGTCTTATCAGGAGGAAGTATGCTAAGGAGTTAGGTTTCCCTAAAACTCATGTGTTGAAGTTTACTCATCAAGGTGATGGTATCAAGTGAGGCATTTGGTCCATGATTGTGTCTTGAAGCTTCAAGCCTTGTGAATAGAACTATGTAATTAGTATCTTAAAGTTCTCTGGTTTTTACCAGATACCAAATCTTGGGCCTTGATTTCAGGTTTCCCACCTTCCACAACCATGAAACCCTCATGTTCTATAAACAATTGTAATTTCTGTTCCTTACTGAGGAATACTATCAGATTAAGAACCTGAGGATCCACCATGGTTTGACTCCTGGATACCATTATCATAGTGAGGAGTGAGTGAATTCCTTAACTTCATTCAGTGTGGCTCCTTCTTAATTTTTCCTCTGAAAGATGTAATGATAGTTGTCAGGGGATGAAAAAAAAATTAATGCATGAGAACACTTGGTCCAAGTTTTTTCTCAGTGAGAACTAGCTGTGCATTGCTGGCTAGTTGAAGTCAGGGACACAGTTGGTTCTAGAAGGCTGTGTGAAGAACTTCCATCACATGGAAAGGTCTGCTTGGAGTTTAGGAAAAGTTTCAGGGACCATTAGAACAATTAGCACATTCTGGGCTCTGTGGGCTACAGTTCATCCTGTAGGTCTGGCTTTGAGCAAACAGGACCTGTAGAGTCTATATAGAGCTAGATAACAAGATGGGATGTGTATGGGGTGGTTGGAAAATAGTTGGGCTAACCAGTGGATGTCAGGGTGAAGAATGGTTATTTGTGTTCAAAGTTCCAGCTCATGTGAAGGCCCTAGGAGCTCAGGTTCCCCAGGGGAGAAGCAGTTTTTGGTCTCTGTGAGGTTTAAGCTAGCCTGGGCAGCGATCTGTTTGCCTTTTCTTATGCCTGTTGGCTTTCAACCCCATTGTAAATCCTGGTTCGCTTTGATGTGTCTCAACCATTTCCTTGTTTCTTTTGGTGGAAGCTCACTGCTCACTGCCAGGTTGTACACTCACCTCAGATGTTTCATGCCAAATGCTAAATTTTACAACCTTGTATCATCTATGTCTCTGCCCCCGCACTTCTTTATCTACGAGCAGGGTTATGTATGTGACTGTGTCTGGTCCACTCTGACCCCTGGATTATTTCCAGCCTGTGTCTGGGGTCCACAGGCGTTCTAAATCTTGTGTAGTCCTAATTTGCGTCGTCCTTCCCAGCAGGGCATTCTGATGGGCTCCGCTGGTGCTGCTCTGTATCAGGGATGTAGCAGGCTGCTCTTCCCTCCTTAGCTACAAACCATAAAATTAAGAATGGCAAGACTCTCTTGATTAATTTCATTCGAATGACTTTAAATTCATTGACTAAAATGCCTGTTTAAATCATTCATTTTTGCAAATGTATTTGTAAATAATACTTAAAAAACACTTCATCTAATTATTATTATTATTTTTTTTTTACCACAACTAAATGTTAACAGATTGAAGATGAGATTTATGTTTAGACAGCATTAAGGTACTAATTTTTTCTCAACAATAGGCACTGCAATTGACAAAATTAAAACAGAAAATGTAGACCAACAAAAAATTAATTTGCACCAGGCTTAATAGTTTCTCTAAGTAAATCCAGCTACTCCTTGGCTGCCTCAGAAAAGCCATAAAATTTTCTTAGAAGAATCTGGCACTGAGGATACCACACTAATTACGTTTCCTCCCCCTTCACCTCACCCCTTTCCTTTCTCCCGGAACATGCAGTTTCCATATCCAAAATGCTCCAGCTCTGCTGGGGTAAGGAAGTCAGAGGAGGCAGGGGCAGGCTGCAAACCACATAAATAAATGGGAATTTTCATGTAGACATGAGGCTTTTCTTTCTTCATGTTTTTTTTTTCTTAAAAATGAGAAAAGGCACGAGTATAAATTCCAAAAAGAGCAATTTATTTAGGTCTATCATTTTTGGCAACACAATAGAACGTATGTTGGGTGAGCAGTCACAAATCACTTCCCTTCCCACTGTCTGTGGGCTCCACCATATGTTGGGGGGCGGTTACAATTCACATGTTAAGCTTTACTTTCTTCCCATGTGAGAGAGCATACTGAAATTTCAGCAGCTTTCCTGCCCAGCCAATATTTTGATGATGTAACAGAGAGGAAACAAAACCAATCTTGCAATCAGAATATTTTAATTTATATACTTATTTTTCTAATACCCAGAACTTGTAATGTAAGGATCAGCACATCTTTCTGGATTCCCTATTTATAAGTTCTCACTTGACTCTTAAGGCTAGTAGGGATACTTACTTTTTTTTGTTTTCTAATTTAGTTTCTGGAAGGATGTCATTCAAGTTGATGGTGGTCACACAATTAAAAGGAATTATGTAATGTATTTGTTCCTTTGAGCTGTTCCTCATATATGGCAATTCTGACTTCTGATTGACACAGGAGCTCAGAAAAGCCTTCATGTCCCCTTCTTCAGCATCCACTGAGCAGTATTTCTCCTCTAGCCTAGAAGTCTTTGGGCTGTTAAATTTTCTGCATAACTACCCACCAAGTTTGCCTTGGCCATGTTGGGATAAGCCGGGACAATGGTTTGTTATTTCTCAGGTTGAGTAGCCAGCCTGGAGCCAAGAACTGAGAACTTTAGGCAGTTGGCAGCAACCTTTTCATGTGAGGTATGATCTTCTCAAAGCTACCGAAGAAGGGTTTTTTTTTTGTTTTTTTTTAAAGCAAGTTCTTGCCAAGCCTTAACTGAGTAGCATATATCCTGTTGATCTTTCTTGTTCAGATTGTCAGTTTTGTACACAGGGTCTCTATCCTTCCCCATGACCAAAGAGATATGGCTCTGACATATGTTCTTGGTAAAAAGGTTACAATATTACATGTTTGCTATGTATACACTTGTTCATCTGTGAAGGGTGAAAGTGTTGGTAAACAGGCTGAAAAGATAAGGGTGCTGGTTGTCAAATCTGATGACCTGAGTTTAATCCCCAGAACCCACAAGACAGAAGGTAAGAGCCAAATGTCCTCTTACTACTACATGGCATGCGTATATTCTCCACTTTCAAATAAATAGATGTTAAAATAAGAGTAAGTTGGTGGGATAAATAAAAGTGTAAGTCAAACAACCTATCCTATACCTAAGTTGGTATTCAGTGTTCATACATTAAACCGTATCTCCCTATTCCACACACCAAGAGAGACTGAAGTCCAGTCAGCTTACTCATCATAAAATGACAGGTGGGCGGACATTCTTTGTGTTAGACCTTTTGTGATCTCTGGGACCAAGTATACAGTACAGATGTGCTGAGGAAAAAGAGCTTCTTAGAGACATTCAGAGCTGACTCAGTATGAGGTCAAATATTTTATTAAGCCCTGCTCTTTTAGTTGCTTAAGCAAAGAAACAGAACTTGTGTTTTCATTTATAGCATGACAGCGTTTGAAACAGTATTTGAAACAAGTGTTTTGGTCCATTACCATCAAACCCGTATGAAACTTAAAAATGAGAAAAAATATTGTTTTTGGTTCCTGGGAGTTCTAAGAACAAGTTAAAATAGTAAATTTGCCTCTCTAAACTGTGCATCAAACTCTTCCTTTGAATTAAAGTGAAAAGACATGGAAAAAAACCATGAGCTGTGTGTCCCTGTTTGACTCTAAATGAGCTTTCAGCCTGCTTCCTACAGCCAGGTTTAGCCTAAGCCGCCTTATTGCTAAAGCCTGTAACTTGATACTAAAAGCTTGTCAAAATTAAGTGCATGCTTTATAAGTTTACATTTTTACAGTCTAACTGTTTTTCTTTGATATTTGACAGGGACACAGGTTCCCATGTCATCTGGCCTTCAGTACTTTCAGAACTTTCTCCTGGGCCCAAGTGAGGGAGCTCAAGGTTGTAGTGAGTTATGGAGCCCTTTAGCTGCCTGCCCAGCAGCCGGCCCTTGGCCTGCACTTGAGGGCTAACACCTGTTGGCTGGACAGAGCAATTAATTTCTTAAAAAAATGTGGTAAGCTGCCAGCAATCAAAGCTAAAAGGATAAAAAATATAATTTTACCTCTTGAGCTTCTAGAAGTGGCCTTTGATCTTTCCCAGAGTCCTTGGGACAGGAGGCTCACATCTTCAATATTCTTCACAAAGAAGCATCTTTAGAAGACACAAACAATGAAGGGTGGCAGTAACCCCCCCCCCAATATTGCTACTTTTGTGTAGCTGCTCATACTGAGATTGAACAGAGACTGTCACCCACAGCCTTTATAAAGTCTTGTCTATTAAATATCGGTGCTTAGGAAAGCTTAAGCTGGAAGGCTTTAAACTGTGCTTCAGTCCATCTCTTGCAAGATCAAATGTTGATTGAGTTTTCTGGTCAATAGTTATATGTGAAACAGATAACTGTGAACTTCAAAGAGCTACAGGACTAACTGTGGGACTGGGGCTTGGCCACACATACAGCCTCCCTCATGCTGCAGACCCTTTGGTAGTCAAGACAAGGTCACTGATCAGGGTAATTTGCAGGAAAAGTCAATTTCTCAAGTACCAAAGCAGGTGCTGTGGCACTCTATGACAATTTACTGAATCTAAATTGAGGAAGTTGAAAAAAGCAAAGGTCACGAGCCACAGGAAGAAAGGAGGAAAGAAAATCCCTCTGACTGTATTTTTAACTTCTCCTGCACTAAGATGCACTTGCCAGCTGAGACGATTAACACCAAAAATAAATAAATGAGAATCACAATCTCTCAGTCTAATCAATGACTTATTTGATTTTTTTTAGATAAAAGAAAGGTATTTTGTGTTTGCCTGAATTCACAAGGAAATAAGCTCAATTTATAAGAGTTAAAGAATAGTTCTACTCATTAGTGATTGAAGCAAAAAATCAAACCAAGATGTCAGAACTTTACATCTTAAAAAAAAATCACATTGGTGATTCAATGGTAGAAAGAACATGTATCTTGATGTGTGAAGCTCTAGATTCATTCTTTTTTTAAATTTATATTTATTATTTGATGATTTTAAGTCACACATCCCATCAAACTCAGTTATCAGACCTCTCAGATTCATGCCCACTCCCCATTTACTGCCCATTCATGCTGCTCATTTACTTACTGGAGCATAATTAAACTCCCAGTGGCCAGACCCTTGTAGAAAACAAGTCTTACAGCTGATAAACACCTTCAGCAAGGTAGTAGGATACAAGATTAACTCAAAGAAATCAGTAGCCCTCCTATACACTAAAGATAAAAGGGCTGAAAAAGAAATAAGGGAAACATCACCCTTTATAATAGCTGCAAATAGCATTAAATACCTTGGTGTAACTATAACCAAAGAAGTATCAGATCTGTTTGACAAAAAGTTTTAAATCTCTGAAGAAAGAAATTGAAAGATCTCCCATGTTCCTGGATAGGTAGATCAATATAGTGAAAATGGTAATCTTACCAAAAGCAATCTACAGATTCAATGCAATTCCCATCAAAATCCTAGATTCATTCTTAACACTCCCTAATATATCAAACAGATGTTATATGGTTAAATATATGATGCACACTACTTAGCATAAGAGTACAAAGTATAAACTGTGGCTTAATATATGAACACATAGTATATCCTGAACATTTTTTATTGTAAATCTGTTTCTTCTCCACTTCCCTAGCACTATGGAGATAGAACACAGTGGGTCGGAAATACTTGCTAGATAGGAAGACAAATAGACATTGGAGTCTGTAATGTGGTTGGTATAGCAAGGACCATCAAGGATGGAAAAGTTAATCACTCATTACTTGTAATTACAGCAAATTATTAAACCATTTTAAGGCTCTGTGTTTCTCACCTGCAAAAGTAGATTTTTATTGTAAAGATTAATGAGCATATATGCATAAGTATCTGTAGATATGCACCTAACAATTATAAATACTAATTATCACTATTAGTTGAAAAGGCAGATTGTGCTGTTGGCTTCTCTGTGCCCCACATTGTACATGAACCTTTCCAGGTGTTTACTGTTCTAAAAAGTGAGTTAATTTGATGACAAATGTTAAGTGAATCATGGTATGGATAGGAAAAAGATAGAAGTACAATGAGAAAGCCTGACATTTGGGGAAATCTTTACAGATTTAAATTCTTCTTAGGAGGAAAGGGAGAAGATATGGAAACACAAAGATTTCCACTGGTATTTTCTATTCATTAAATATTCTTTAATGTAGAATCTTTACTATCATCTATCTTTCTATCATTTATCTTCATCATCATTATCTATCAATTTATCGTTATCATTTATCTTGTGTATGTATTATGAATCTATCATCTATCTACCATCTATTTATCATCAATCTATACATAGGTATGCATTTTGATATTTATCTTCATATATTCAAGCTGGCTTAGAACTTGATATGTTGCTGAGGAAGACCTTGAAATTCTGATCCTCTTGCTTCTATCTTTCAAATGCTAGGATTACAGGTGTGCACTACACTCTCTGTTTATGTGGTGCTAAGGATCAAACCCAGGGCTTGTGCATGCTAGACACTCTACCAACAGAGATATACCTCTGAGTTTTAATATGGATATTTTACAAGTTTGTGTCTAACATAGTAAATTGTAGGTGAATGAATTGCTTTTAGTTAGTTAATTCCAACATTAAATCTAAAACTAAGGTTCATACAAGGCTTGCTTCATGCCATGATAAAGAAAATTTTCATTGAAGCAATGCTATGCCCCAAATCATATCTCTTAGTTCTATCTAGAGAGACTTTGAGTTCAAAAACAAGAAATACAGCTCAATAATTTCCAGAATGTTCCCTCTGAAACCATGTGTTCTGTCATGTTAATTCATGAAGGCAGTTCCTGGGTAGTACTTTAGAAGTTCAGATAGCCACAAGACACCATAGATGTTTTGTGTGCTAATGTCCACATTTTAGTGGTGGAGAAACAAGTCCAGAAAAGGGTATAAATTAGTCCTGCATGTATTACAGACCCAGAACTAGAACTCTTCTTGACTCCACTATCCAAGTTCAGGATATTTTCTTATTCTCTAATTGAAAGTTCTTCATGTCCACTCTGAGTCATGTAGGATTGTTCATATTTAACTCACCTCAATTCATGATTTAAATGTATTGGTGCTAGTGGGAATTCTGAATAAAATACAGTTGGTAACAGTAGAAAGTATTAAGTTCTTAGGACAAGGACAGAGATAGAAGCCGAATGTCCCCTGCTTCTGCCCCATTCTCACTCTTAAACTCTGTGACTCTACATAGAGTTTGGTTCTGAGTTGGTTTCCCAGGCTCATACTCTTTCCTTGGATATAAGATAACTATCATGAGTGCTACATAGTCTTCCTCATGGGGATAAATTCTATATTTATCATGCCTGAGCATATTTTCAATTTTGCAATGATTTCAGACCTATGGAACAGGTACAGAAATACAATACAGAGTCTCCATCTAGATTCCACCTCAGGGTGGATTCCACCCCGGAATTTATTAATGTTTATTTCTATTGTGACCATAGCACAGTCACTATCGTCAGGAATTATCATCTGTACAGTGCTATCATTCAGTCTAGAGACACTCTTCATTTTCTTCCAGTTGTCACATGAATTTACTCTGCAGGACCTTTGATACTTCATGTTAGTTTTTGATGCATTGCCCTGCTGGTATATCAGCTCTTCTGTGGATGAGAATCTTCTGTTTTCACAGCACTGGTTCTTACCTAACACTGAGATACAGTTTCTCATATGTGACCCCTCCAACCTGTAAAATTATATTCCTTGTTACTTCATAACTGTAATTTTGCTATTGTTATGAATTGTAATATCTGTAAATATCTGATGTCCAGGATATCTGATATGCAACCCCGGTGAAAGAGTTGGTTGACCTCCAAAGGGGTTTTTACCCACAGGTTGAGAATCTCTGCCATACAGTTAGTTTCATTTAAATAAATTAGACATAGCAAGTTGCTTCCCTTAATGGGAGACTCATCTTTCAGAATGCTGTCCAGTGACTCCATCTGAGTTCCATGTCTTTGTGTATGTTCTGAACTCTTGACTACTTGTTCTCCAAAATTGGAGAATAAACTTCTACTCCCAGGAGAGATCCTCCCCGAAATATACACTTGATGGTATCCTCAGTTTTCAACTCTGGTCACAAGGACAAGAACTTTCCATATCATCATTATGTGAATCCCTGGAGACAATGTAACATTTAGAGAAGGGGCCATATCAGCTATGACATCATAGGCTTTATTGGAATGAATGACTAGGGAAGTATTTGGATAAAATCCAGTTTCAGTTCAACTTAGCTCATCTTTTCCTACTCTTTCTCTTTTTCTTCTTTCATGACAGGGTTTCTCTGAGTAGCCCTGGCTGTCCTGGAACTCTGTAGACTAGGCTGGCCTCAAATTCAGATATGTATCTGCCTCTGCCTCCCCAGTACTGGAATTAGAGGTATTTGCCACCACCACCTGGTTCCTACTGCTTTTCTAATCAAGCTAAATACTAGGTGTCCTTTAGGAAAGAAAGAAAACCACAACATTATAGCACCTAATCTATTAGGTATTATAATAAAAACCCGGAGTCAGATATTAGGGAAAAGCTGGAATATCACAGAGACAGAGAAACAAACCACAGCTACTTCTCACCTGCCAACTCCTCAGGCTTGTCTCCAGGAAATCCTCTGACTCCAAACATCTCTCTCTTCAGTGGACTAGGGAAGTGGCAGGGAAAGCTGAACTTCTTTATTTTCTCTAGGGGCTCAGCTGCCTTACTTCCTCATTCAACATTTCTAGGCTAGGGTTAAAGGTGTGTGCTGCCTCTGCCTGGCTGTTTGGCTTTGAACTCACAGAGATCCAGATGATCTCTGCCTCCCAAGTGCTGGGATTAAAGGCTTGGGTCACCACTTCCTGATCTTCATGGTTTAGCTTTGTCCTCTGATATTTCAGCCTATTTTTATTGAATATACCACCACACACGTCATCTTGGATGTTTTAAACTAGGAGATATATTAACTAAGAAGACAGAGCAGGAACAGGGACATATTTTATTTGTATACAGCAGTAGATATTTTCCTTTTTAATGCAACAGAACTACATGTTTTCTGATTATGAAGTCACATTTCTAATCCTTTTCTACAAGCTCTTAGAATACAAAGTGTTTTGGCAAGATTAGACACAGGAGACATCTGCCTCCTCTTTTCTTTCTTCCTACTCTCTGTCTCTGTTTCTCTCTCTCCTCTTTTTTTCTCCCTTCTTCCTTCCCTCCTCTCTTTCACAAAGAGTCTTTTCTAGCTTGGGAATTTGACCCTCAGTTGATTAGCCAGACAAATAAATAAATACAGCAGAATACACAAATGCAGGTGGCCACGCCTGCAAGCATTTGCTTGGGTGACAGGGCTCTATGCATGCTGGCTGGCCCTGTCCCCCAACACTGACCATCCTTCAAGTGTAGCTGACACTATTTGGCCTCAAGCAAGGTCAGAGCACCATCAACAGAAACAGAGGGGGCATTGTCTCTATGTTCCTTCCCACAGAAGCACTGGCCAGTGGACTCTGATCTGCAGCTGTGACTTGGCCTCCCATGGTAGTAGCACCAGGGCCTCCTTAGGCAACCATCTGCCCCCACCCATGAACCTAACTCCTATAAGATGTCTTATTTTGGCTTTGTGAACACTCTTCAGTCCTGAGAATATGGGAATTCTAAATTCCCTTTTTGTACAAACTGCCTTTAAATGAGAAGCTACTTGGCCTGTGGTGAGAATGTTGCCTGGAATCTAAGGCTCAATGAGAGTGATGATTAATGACAGTCCAGTAAGGTCAGTGTGTAGAGTCAGGGTACCATCCCAACACCATCCTAAGCAGAAGTGTGCACATATTTATCCAAAGCAAAAAAAGTTTTTCTATGAATTAGAAGGTTTTGCAGAGATGACGTGTTTAAAAGCTTCCTGTACTATTATTCAAAAGAAATAAAAACCAAGCTTTATCATGCACATGTTGAGAGAAACTTATTAAAATTGAATTCTGACTTAGTTATACATTTTGTTCTGTTGGTAAATGAAATTCTGGTGGTTTAAGATTCTAAGCAGTTCTATACATAACCAGTTCCTAGAAAAAATAAATATACCTTTAGGTGAAAAGTTATTAATTACCCAGAGACTTCATAAGGAAAAAAGTTTAGGGGGAAATTTTGGTCATTATTTGTTCATTTATTTTTCTTATTGAGTTAATTTAATTATCATTGAGACACAAACATTAGCTTCAGTGCAGAGCTTCTCACATCTGTTAGTAAAGATTTGATTAGGGCTACACAAATGTGCTAGATTAAACTATCTAGTTGGTGAAATTCAAGCCACCTGGATATTTTAGCAACATCAATAAGAATAATTCTCTTTTTCCAAATCAGTAAATCCAGCTATATTAAAAAGAATTAATTAATGAGTGCCAGATAGGCAAAACAAACATTTGACAATGAGCTAGATTATCAAAGGTTTTGAGGGAGATTCTGCTCAGCTTATGTTTAGATGTCAAATTATATTACCAAAAACTAAACAATCTGTTAAAATGATGTCTTAATGCAATAAGTCTCTCATGCTGTTTTTAAACTTCTTAAACATTCTTAGTAGGAAAAAAGATATTCTCTTAATTTACCAATGATAATCAAATCATAAGACATTTGCCCTACACTTTACCTTGGTTATTTCCAAGAGCTGTTAATATTGTTTAAATCCTACCAAGAAAAGAAGTTCTGTTCATATATTCTCTGTATCTCTTGAACTTTGTGTTGGAGAAGGAACATGCTAAAGACAGATGGACTGAATAGAGTAATATATACAGAAAATAATTCTGTAACCAAAGGAACTCAAGAATTGTCAAGTTAAAGAAGCATTTACTATTTTCCAATTCTTTTTCTATCCATGGGCAGATAATATACATCTTTTAGATGTGTACTAATGATCTCTGTTCTAACTACTGCATTTGGGACTTGTAGTCATAGTGGATGTTACTGTGTTCCCATAAAACTTTTGTACAAGAGTGTAGTGGATTTGGCCCACTAAAAGTATTTTAATGATCCTTTGTGAAATCCATATTCCACATTTTAAAGATCAGATACCTTAGGCCTCTTGTAGAAAAGCCACTTACTTGTCCAAGGTTAGATAGACATCAAATTCAAATGCAACCGGTTGAGCTGCTGCTAAATCTGGCCCTTCCAGAATCCAGGAAAGCATTCACCCTGGGATGAATTAATTATAACGACATGTGGATGGTTGACTCCCTCATATGTAAGCTTTAGCATCCTCTTAAAGCACATCTGAAATGCTTCATGCATTAGATGTGGATGGAACTGGGTTGTGTAGATGATTCCTGGAGTCTCCAGAGAATACGATACTTTTCAGAGACCTAAGCAGAATCACAAATAATAATTTTGGGGAAAGAAACACGAACATCCTGACAGCTAACCAAGCATGAAAATGCTTGACTGCAGAGCCACACATGGCTTGCTTTATTAAAGACCATTTCAGTCCTGGAAAAGTGCACTTCTATTGAATATTTATAACAATTATGATTGAATAAGAAGAATTTAAAGAGGAAAAAAACCCCTATGTGTTGTGACTCTAAATTAAATCTTATTTTTTATGGTTGACAGTGTTTTGTATTCCTCAGGTTTGCTTTATACAACCACCCTCTTGCAATGCCCCATTCCAGCACCAAGTAATAAGACTTTCCTCATTAACACTTCAGTCACCAGTATCCATTTTCTGATGGGATTTCTCTTTTCCTAGAACCCAATTCTGTTCATTTGAAAGTGTTGAGACAAGAGTATCTAAGAATGCTGGAGTATATCTGTGATCAGTCTGATCTTTTTCTAAGGCTCCTCATGTGAGGAAGCTTTTTAATCACAGGTCTAAAAACTGACAGTCTAGAAAGACATGATTGATGAGAGGGAATGGGATGTTGGAGTCAAAATGCACCATCATTAACTAACGAAACCAACTGAATGAAATGGGGTTTCCCAGGGGCAGTGGAGCACATTCTTCTCAAGAATATAGATCTAATGTTTAGGATGTGTTTGACCAAAGGAGGTTGGAGGAGTGGAGAGAGCCATTACTTAATGGTTCCCAGCTTGCAAAGGTGAAATAACCCCCACACTATGTGACTCTCTCTCTCTCTCTCTCTCTCTCTCTCTCTCTCTCTCTCTCTCTCTCTCTCCACACACACACACACACACACACCTCTTTTCCCTTCCATTCACGCTGGATGGCTTTTTTCATATTTCTTACCATACAGTTGTAGGTTATTTCTTCTCATATTTCATGCATTTTCTGGTCCTAAAATTTATTAGCAAGGTTTCTTTGTTAATAGTAAAAGTACAGTTCTTTTACCATTATTGCTTCCTGAAATAGACAATTAAAGCAAGTTAGAGTGAATTCAGTAGTATTATTTATGACTTTAACTTGTGTAAGCAAAAGGAAATACATCACATGAGGAATAAAAATATTTTTATATGAAATTATACATAGGTCCTTTCACAATCAGTATGAATAGTAAGTTTTTTTATACATAATATTTGTTAGAATTTAGCTCATATGTAACACAAGGGGCACAGAATATTGTTTAAATCCAAAACAAAACCTCAACAATATACATTTTTGAAACATTGTATCATATAAACTAAAAAAAAATACTTTAGATAAAAGCTTGAGTTCTCTCTCCCCTGAAATCCACCAGATTGCTGGAGGTCAAGGATAACAAAAGCATGAATGATTCAGACAAACACCTTTTGAACTTTCCCCAGAAAGACTTGGGCGGTGTGAGAATTCAGGGTTTTTAAGGGAATGCATGCAGGTGGCTGTTTCTCCAGACATCTTGAAACAGTTTCCGTGCCTAGCAAGGAGGCTCTGGTGTCAGAATGTGGCTTGCCTGAGAGTGAGGGAAGAACACACATGTATTACTTTAAGAGTGATGCCGACCACCTTAAAGGTTAGCAGAATAGAATCTCATTATTCTCTCAGAATCCAAAAGGTAGAGAATTTCACCTAAAATGTGTTATTTTCTTTTTGCTCCATTTACTTTAATAAATGTAAATTTATTACATTTCTATAATAAACTATTAAGGAATATAGGACAGGATGTAAGATTTTATTATACAAGAAAACAATGACAAATGGTAAACTATTGACTGTGAGTGGGTTTATGATAAATGTTACTTGCAAAACTTAACAATCTTTGCATTGTTAATAAGTGAAAATATTGGTTGAGCTCCCTAACATGTTCTGGTTTATGAAATAAATAATCCAAAGTAAGTTTCTAAGGCTTTGTAGTTTGTAATTTTACATTCACACCATTCCTTGTTTCATGTTACATTCTTATTCCCTGCTCCTATCTTTTGTTCTCTTGAAGTATCTTGGGCACCCTTTCATTCCTTTTTAGAACTAGAAAGAGTTGCACATATAGTGTGAATTTTACACAATTATGGAAATTTGGAGATGTTATCATTCACTGATAGGCACAAATTATAAGAAAAGCTGAAGTCATTAGCCAAATAAAGGATTAGAGTTAACAATGAAAATGAACCTAGAGTATAATTAATGAATTCTCTAATTGCTCTTCCTGTGTTAGTTCATTAAGCCTGACTCTCGGCTGGATATGTGGGCATCTGTCTCCAGCATCTGTCATCGCACTGATTCTGCAGGTTGACTCTATTGGAGACTGAGAAGAAGGCTGGGTTTTCTTTCTTTCTTTCTGTATTTAATTTGGCATTCTGAACATGCTGGAAACAAAAAACATTCTTCCATACATTAATACAATGGGCAAAGGCACCTTGAGGAAGAAGGTTTAACCAACCTAAGACATATGGGAAGACTGGAGACTGATGATCCTTGAATACTGTCAGATCTTTAGCTTGTTAGTTTCTAGCCATGTGTCATCTTTAGGAGTAGAGCCTTACTGATTAGAAAGTAAATAGGCACCTGTCTGCTCAGAGAGATGACCATTTCTGGCACCATTTTTTTTTTTTTAACTTTTGGGAACAAGAACTTCAAGGTCAGTGTGTGGTCTGTACCACATGACCACTCTCCGACAAAAAAGGTATAAATTTTTTTCAGAGATTGATAGCATGGAGAATTTTTCTTTGTTATAGTCTTTAGTAAACTAATATTCTGCATAACATATGGGTAACTGGAGAACTAGAAAGACCTAGAAATCAGAGTCACATAAAGAACAAATAGGTAGATGACTTCTCATATAATCAGTTTGTTAATCACTATGAATTTACATCTAAAACAGAATAGCTGTTTTCCTAAACAATTATTATATATATCTCTATATAATAGTTAACTATATTACATATAGTTTAAAAAGCAATATATATAGAGAGAGCCTATATATATTAATATAGGCTATTATTGGCTACCAGAAATCATCTCAGGATTAACAAGCTCAACACTTGAAATTATGCTGGTGGATACCATACTGGGTTAACTTTTTTTTTTTTTTTTTTAACATGTTGATGATAGTTTGGATACTCAGTTTAAATGAAT
This sequence comes from Sigmodon hispidus, assembly GCA_004025045.1. Taxonomy (NCBI): domain Eukaryota; kingdom Metazoa; phylum Chordata; class Mammalia; order Rodentia; family Cricetidae; genus Sigmodon; species Sigmodon hispidus. The sequence goes on along the minus strand of PVIH01019428.1, from coordinate 15,473 downwards.
CCAGAAAATTGAATTTCAGAGTCAGGGAAACTGCGACACACTGAGGTTAAAAAAAGCCCATATGTTTAACACAGACACACACACTCACACACATACACATAGTGTGTGTGTACTATTGTTATTTTTAAAGCAGTTTGTTTTTGCCCACACATGGTTTATATAGAGACTTGATCATGACCATTGCTATTATTGAAGTTCAACATATTTGGGATGCTACTGAGTCCCAGTTGCATGGGTTTGTTGGGAAGCACTCTTTAGTATAGATACCTGCTGTATTTCCAACTGGTTGGAGGATGAAGGGTGGATAGAAAGAACACAGGTCAGAGAATGAAGATTTACTACCAATCAAGTGACCTTAGTAGGTCTTGACCCTGTTCTATCTTGGTCTGTCAAAGAAAGGAGTAAAATGGATGATTTTCAAACTTTCTTCCTAAGTCTGACTCACATAGACATATGTCTCTTCTTTTAGAGAAACTCCTTTGTTCCACAGGGGTGGTAGACTTTCAGAATTTCTCTTTGGGTTAGTTGTCTTCTTTTTGTGACCTAGGAGACATCAACCTCTTCTTACCTTAAGTTGTCAAAGAAGATAAAATTTTGGGAGCATCTGAATGATTAATTCAGAAGACCTAATTTTATTCTTGTGAGTAAATTATATGCACCCCTCATTTACTCATTCACCAAATCTTCGGCATGCTCTCTGTGGGCTTGTCACTATGGAGAAGGTAATGTAGAGGACAGGAGAGAGTGGTCCTGGATTTCTTGTAACTCATCTGAAGAAAAAGTTAAGTCCCATAATAGTTCCAGCTGAAAAGAAAGTCTTCTGTGTCTTGGGGAACATAGCATTTGACAGAATATTTAATCACCTTCTCCTAAGGTCCCAATCAAAATGATCCCACTGAATTAATCCTGGGGAACCTAGAAGATTACTGGGCTTGCTTGCAGAGCAGGGTGAGCATAGGTGCCCAAGGAGCCACAATGAAAAGTTTATACTCGGCATGGATGATAGCTTCCTCATAGCTTCATAGATGGAATCCTTTTCTCTGCTCTCCCCTAGCCTGTATGTTCTAGTTCTCCCTGAGATACTGAGGCAAAATTGCATTTAAATGTCTAGGAATAGTGGCTGGAACTGTATGTGGGGATCCAGGGACCAACCCTGCCCTCTCCTATGAGTGAATGTCAACAGTAAAAAAATTATGATAACATTTATAATACATATCTGCAAGGAACAATCTAAATCCAAATCAGTAGGAATTCTATTATTATATTAATTTCTAGAAAAATTATAAATAGTCATGTAAATTCAATTTTCAAAGCTTGTATAACTGGGAGAAGAATATATTTTTAATGTTAAATAAAAATATAGTATCTTGATTGCCTGGCATGCACCAGGACCTAGGATCTATCTCCAGAACATTCAATAATAAAAGCATCCCAGGGCCTCATCAGATTTTAGACCAAAGGTCAAGTAAGTATAGAGGAAAAAAATTACAAGTCATATTAAAGTAAAGGTTACCATTTCATAGATTCCTTGTGATATGTCTGTTTCCCCAAAGACAGGAATGATGTGTGGGTCCAGGTGAGGGCAAAGACCCCCAAGAGCATGTGAAGGACAGGTAGGAACAGGGAAGGCAGAAACTTACACTGTGTCAATAACCCAGTTTTTGACTCTGAAGGCTGGAGAGTTTCTAGTTGTTTGGGAAGACAGGCCCAAATAGGTCCCAAGATTTGCTTTCGTGGAGAGGACCATTGCTAGATAAAAGCTGTCATCAGGACACAAACTTCTGAAGCCTACACATCCACCTCACTCCTGTATCCTGGCCTTTTAGTGTGGGTGACTCTGAAGCAGCAGTTCTTAAACTGTAGGTCAAACAACCCTTTCACAGGGGTCACTTAAGATCATCAGAAAACACATTTACATTTTGATTCATAACAGTACCAAAATTAGAGTTATGAAGTAGCAGCAAAATAACTTATGGCTGTGGGTGACCACAGCATGTTAGAAAGGCTGAGAACTGGGGCTCTAGAAGAAGTGGACTGCTCCAGACTCATGGGAAAAGTATGTTAGGTGCCTTTAGCTTGAAACCAACACTATACACTTTGCGGAATCCTGGAAAGGCACATTTATTTTGAGGCTCTTTTAGTAAAATATGATCATGTGCCAATGGCTCTTTGCGCAATAAAAAGAAAATTATTTGACACATGTAGGCAAGTACTAACTTGTGGTGACAGTTTCTGTGGAGATGCAGGAGATCTCAGTAGTGTCTTGCTAGGAATTATCTGTTTGTTTTCATGATATAATATCCATTAGGTTTGAAGGATGTGATCAGGTGGATGTGTGTGTTTCTACTGAAGGGGGAAATGCCAACTTATTCACATTTTCACCTGCAGAAAGGGATTGAAATGGCGTTTGTGGATTTGCAAGTGAGGTCTGTCAGAGGGTCATAGTTGGCAGTATCCACTGAAAAGTGTATCTAAAGGAGAGGCTGTGCTGGTGGCTATCCTGGATGCTGCTTCTAGATGAACGTTAGATGGGTAGTTTTAAAAGGAACTGGCCCCAGTTGGCAGGTCCCTCAGGCTCTTGGGAAGGGTTTGATAACAGCTAACAAGTCACACTTGAGGTTGTGATCACTTCAGAAAAAGCTAGTCTATTTTCTAAGTCCACGAATGTCAGGATCATGGTGGAAGTGCTATAGAAATGCTTTCAGCTCTAATGTTTCACTCTGAAGCTGTTGAAAGGGTTTGCATATTTTATAAAGCAAACAATACAATAGAGACCTGCCCTGGGTTAATGACCTAGGCTTTATTGTGCATGGGTTCTGGGGAGTTTAGCTTTAACTGGCATAGCTCCCAGGGTCTGGAAATGGGAGCAGACACATCAGAGGCTGATGACACAGTTGAGGATGACAGAAGGCATGTGAGCCCATCGCTACCCAGGATAGAGCCATCTCACAGAGAATGTTCTATTAGCCAAGAGTGACAATTCCACTCAGAAGACAGAGCTGGCCAGGGTGTCATCCAGTGAGAAACACTGTATCCTCAAATTGTCCTCTCTCATGAAGCCTGATGTTGGAGCTGTCATGAAGAACCATAGACCACTAGCTTCCTCCAAGATTTGTTCCTAGGAATTTGAACTTTGAGAAGAGAGACACACAGCTGTAATCTTGTCCTCACAATTGCTGGAGTCTAACCTACTACGGGGAAGGAGCCTGCCATCCAGGCTCTAAGTCACAGATCCCTTCTCTCCACCAGAAACCTCCCAGCAAGTTCCCTCTAGTGACTGTATGTGTCATGATCCTGGTTAACTGCCAAAGAATGTTCTCTGACACCCCTGTTTTGCTTTTGTGTGTGGTTGTATGTGTGTACATGGTAGTTTGTATGTGGGTTCACATATGTGTATGTCTATGCACATGTTTATGAAGGCCAGAGGTCAGCCTTAGATGTATGTAATTCCTTAGGAGCCATGTACCTTGTTTTTAAGACAGGGTCCCTTAGTGGTGTGGACTAAGATAGGCCAATGAGCCCAAGGGATTCACCTGTCTCTGCTGAGAATATAAATGTGTGCCAGGCTTTTTTGATGTGGCTTCTGGGACCAAATTTAGATCCTCATGCTTACATAGCAAACAATTTATAGACTGAGCATCTACCTAACCACTCTTCCCTGCCAAATCTCACTTACTTTTAAGGCCTTGTGCAAATTCTCTTTCCTACAAAAAACAAACAAACAAACAGACAAACAACAACAACAACAACAACAACAAACTTCAGAATTCTCATCCTCTCATTCTGGTCCCAAAGCAATCCCCATTCTTGCCTCTTCTATCCCATGGGGTGTGACGCACATTCCCTTACAATGCGAACTGGTTAGTGCTTGGGGGTCATTCTCAGCCTGTGCTGACTATGAATCTTTGGGAGTAGCAACAAGATCTTTGGAAATTTTGTGGCCTCAATAAACTCTGTACATTGTCTTCCATATGACAGATTTTCAGGGAGCTCCACCCAGGAGGATATAAGCACCTTAAGCAGATTATGTCCTCTGCCTCTTTGCTAACCATGATTGTGTGATGGCTTTTCACTGTCTTCTCTACTGTGAAGACAGTGAAATATTTTCTGGAGGCTGAAAGCTTTAGAGAACTCAGACAAGTAGCAGTAAATTCATTTGCTTAGACTATTTTTCTGATGTAGGATTTTGATATAGAAGCCAGACTGATCTTGAACTCACTCTATATGCCTAGGGTAATCTCAGGCTCCTAAATTGTGCAATTATGGGTGTGTACCAAAACATTTGACTATGCTTTATGTGTGTACATGTGCCTCTGCATGTAGGTATGCTTGTGTGTATGCCTATGAGGAGGTCAGAGGCCAGCATCATATATTTTTCTCTATTGCTCTCCATCTTTTTTTTTTTTTTTTGACATGATCTCTCAGTGAATTTAGAATCCAACAATTCAGCAAACTCAAGGGATATAGCTGTCTTTGCTTCTCTAGTGCTGGGCTCCAGGTATGTGCTGTCTCTGGCCTTTTATACGGACAATGGGGATATGGACATAAGTTCTTATGATTGTGCAGTTAGCATTTATCAATGGTGCCATCTTCTCATCCTTTGTCATGCAATCACACAATCATGCTTTGACTTTTGAAGTAATTTAAAGCATGATGGTATCAGGGAACATCATTAAGCTGAGTGGGGTGTACCTTGCTTGTGGTCTCTGGTGTGGTGACTTGAGTAAATGAATTCTCCAGTGGTGGTCAAGCCCAGGGTGGCCTCTCAATGCACACCACACACAGGAGAATAATAAAAGGCCCAGAACCTCCCAGATCCCACTATCCCATCTGCCGTGTTAGCAGGACAAGACAATGTGAACACAGGAGTACTTTGGGGTTAATAATGCTGTGGAGCCAGTGAAGAGAAGAGTCTCAGCAGAGCAGACCAAGAGAGGGCCTTCACTGTTTGACATGTGAATGCTACTGTGGCAGACTTCTAGGTTAAAAGGTTCATCTTCTTCTGGGCTATCCATTCTTACAGGGTGTTCTAATACATGTGGCATCTTCAAAGTATACCATGTCCCAGCGAAGGGAGTCACAGCATCTCATTTAAGGACTTCCAGGCTGTTGACAATATTTCTACTTATACCAAGTTCCTGAAATGAGTTGACTTGGGCTATGACTGTGCTAACATGGAGTAGAATGCTTGACTTCTTTGGGAACAGGTTAGAAAGGCACTAGGACTTCTGAACATCTTACCAGATCTCCTCTACTCTTATTCTGCACTGTGCTTTGTCTGTCACAGAATACCATATTTGGAAGGAAACCTAAAAATTCCTATATGTGTCAGACACTATTTTCATAGGCAGATGCCTCTATGAAAAATTGCAAACCTCATTTCCTTTCAAGGGCATCTCAGTGTGGGGCTAGTTCTGCCGTCTGTTTAGGGCCAAGGAAAGCTTGTGTGGCAAAGAGCGGCATACTCATGTCATTATTCTGTCATTTTGGGAAGAATGTGACACAGCATAAAGAAACTCAGACACTTGACTGATACAAAGACACTTGACTCCCTGCTGTGGAGTTCAACTCCCTACAGAAGCTCAGGCACAGCATTAGAGCCTTGGACCCTCCACTTTCCACTGGCCTAAAGTGTAAAGCAGTTTTGAATGAGCACCCACCTTGCTTACTGGCAGATAGAGAGATGGCCCCATCCTGCCTCCTGTATTACATATTTGTCATTCTTTTGATTCATTTTATTGTTTTATTATCTCAGGCTAGTCCAAAACTCAATCCTCCTGAATTTTAAGATTATAGGTGATATCCCCCATGCCTAGCTCTTTGTCATTCTAGAATCTGTTCATTTTCTAGTGTCCTCAACTCATGCTTTGCCTTCACACCATCACATCCACCTTTCACTCAGCTTTCACTTAACCAAATTCCAGACCTCACTTAATCTGGTCTATTTTGTCTTCACCCCTTAGTCTGAACTGTCATTGTCTGCCTGCACTGTGTGAAGCCTCCAATTGCTCTCATTTTTTCTTGCTTCTCAAATGTGCTGGAACCCTACTAATGCAGAGCACATATCCATTCTAGGACCACATAGACCCTCCACCTTGCTTCAGCGTTCCACAGACTTACCTGGGATACCCCAATTTTAATCTTCTGTCCTACCCTAAATCCATGAGATGAAATTCCTTTGGTTAGATGTTTCAGTATTCAGATAATAATATTTTTTTCTATAAAGGGAGTACTATTTATAGAAAAAAAGTACTATTGACTTTCTTGACTAAGTGGTCTTTGTAGCAACTATTCAACCCCATAGCTACAGCACAAGGCAACCATAGATAATATTTAAATGAGGAGCATAGAATGTGATTTATTAGTAAAAGAGATACTAAACCATACTGAGTCCATAAACCATATTTTGCCAGACCTATGACTTAGAGCATTCTGCCTTTTTGCTTTATAATTTTTATAATAATGTGTTACTAGTTGGTCTATCTGGATGATTCTTTGTTCCTTAGACTTCTTTTCTACGATGACAGAGACCAAACCTGATTTGCAGCACTCATCAGGGACAATAAGCATCCAGCTGCAACAGTGACTCAATCCATGTCATTTCACCAACCAGACCACATCTTCAGTCTTTAGTTTGAGCAATGGGGAAGAGACCTTTCCAGTAGAAGACACTAATTTGACTATACAAGGAACCTGAAACTGCTACAGCTATCTTGGCAACCTGCAGAGTCCCAAAACAAAGCCAACACTAAGAAGACAAAGGAAAACAATTATAGTGTGAGATGTCATTCATGTTCCAAATGTTGCTTATTCTTTGTAGCTATTGTCTATGTGTGATATAATGATGATGAAGGTGATGATGATCTGCATGTCTGAGCATGTGAAGGACAGAAGAGGATGCTGGGTGTCCTGTTTTATCATGCTCACATTATTCCTTTTAGGCAGAGTCTCCCATTGAGCATGGAGCTAGGCTGACAGCCAGCAAGCCCCAGTGATCCTTCTGTCACAGTACTATGGTCATAGACTTGTGCATAGCTATGCCCAGTTTTTTACATGGTGCAAAGAATTCAAATTCAGGTCCTCACTTTTCTACAGAAAGTGCTTTTACTCACAGTGTCATCTCCCTAGTCTCTCTATGTAGCATTTGACTATTTGATTATAAAGCCTCATGAGCTAGTATATCTTATTTATATGAAGGTATATTCTGTTGTGTGAAGTGGAAAAATGTATATATAAGGCCTGATGTTTTCTTACTCATGCAAAGGGGGTGGTAAATGGTAACTTGAATCGCTACTGTAAAAATGTGCACAATATGCCTTGTGGAGATAACACTGTGAGGCATCATCACCAAGATTCTGACAACATCATGTGCTGACAAGAGTGTGCAGCCACAAGAACTGTTAGTCGTGGTTGATGGGGATGGTCCTGGTAGCAAAGGAGATTTGGCCATTTCTTGTGAAACTAAGCATCCCCTCACCCTGTAATATAGCAATGCTGCTTCTTGATATTTACCTATATGAACTGTAGCTGAATTCATAGCTATTAAAATACGGAAACAATTATCTTAGCCTGATGTTCTAGTTCCATTCTGTTGCTGTGATAAAACATACTGGTCAAAAGAAACTTGGGGGAGGAAAGGGTTCACTAACTGACATTTCCAAAACACATACTGAGGGAAGTCAGATCAGAAAATCAAGGGGGATACTGTGGAGAAATGCTGCTTGCTAACTTACTTGAAGGCTTGTATTTAGCTGGCTTTCTTATAAAGCCCATGACCATCTGCAAAAAGATCATGTCGTACACAATGGATTAGGCCCTTCCATTTCAACCATCAGTCAAGACAATCCCTAATAGACATGGCCACAGGACAATCTGATACATGCAGTCATTGAAATGAGACTCCCTCAGGTGAATCTAGGCTATGTCAGAATAATACCTGTAACTGAATTGGATACCCCATGTAGATAAATATACTATGGCACACCTAGATAACATGATATTAATTAATTAGTACAAAGAAAGCCATGAAAAACCAGTAGGAACTATAAGTGCATATCACCACACAAAAGAAGCCATTCTCAAGCTGGGTGTGTTGGCATATACCTTTAATCCTAGCATTTGGAAGCAGTAGCAGGCAGAGCTCTGAATTCAAGGCCAGCATTGTTTACAGAGTGAGTTACAGGACAATTAGAGTTACACAGAAAAATCCTGTCTCAAAAAACCAAAACCAACCAAACAAAAAGGCCATTCTTCAGATACTGCATACTGTGTCATTCCAACTATATGATATTGTAGACCAGCTGAAGCAAAAAAATCAGTGGTTGCTAATAGTTTGGGGAATGAAGCCATGGGTAGGCAAAGTACAAAGGGAACTTTAGGGCAGTGATTTGTTCTGTGTGAGGCAACACTAGTAAGTATATGTCATTATGTGTTTTTTTGAATATATACAAAGTCAATACTAAGAATGAAATTCAGTGTAAACATGGGGTCTTGGGTAGCAATGACTGGACAGCATAAGCCCATGTGTCTCTGTGGTGGGGCTTTGCATCGAGCAGGTCATACATGTGGGCAGTACTATAAGGGAACTGTATATATTCTTTTCAGTTTTGCTCTGAACTTAAAACATCCACAGACTAGACAAAGAGCTTCTGTGTAAGACACAAACCAGAGCTCACTTTTCACAGGATGACCCCATTTTCCCTGTGCTAAGCTCATTTCCCCTATGTGATCCTAATGTTCCCTCTACTGTACCCCCTTTCCCCATGCCAAGCCCATTTTCTCAATGTGAGCCCATCTTTTTTCTTTTGAGAGGTATTTCTGGCTTTTTTTCACACCCCTTAAATCCAGATCTCAAGTACTCACTAGGACTAAAATGTTCCTGTATGTACCGACTCTGCACTTTCCAACCTCATTTCTTGTTACAGCCCACCACTCTGGCTTCTCTGCCTGTGCCTCAGGACCTTTGCAGTGCTCTCTGCCTTGAAAGCTGGTCTCTTCCTGTCACTTCATTCCATTGTCTGACGGGATGCTGTCTCTCTAGGGAGGCCATGTTGGACTCTCTCGTATTAAAATATCAGCTCTACTTTGGCCCTCTCGATTCCTCTTCCCTGCCTGACATTTCTCTGTAGCTCAAATCACTGCCTTCTTCTATTACATTTTGTTTTCTTTGACTGTTCCATGGCTGACTTCTACTTTTTCATGAGCTGTTTTTTTCTATCACTAGGTTTATGGTATCTCACCTTTGCATGTACATCTCTCCCTGGTACACAGAAGCAACTCAAATATTTATTGATTGAATTCATTGCAACCAATTTCTATATGTCAACCTTGCAATCACATTAAATTCATTGTTTGACTTCCTAACACTGGAAAGAAATCTCAGTAGGTGTGCCCCTACCCTCTCTAAGAGCCAAGTCACAGTTGACAAGACTGCAACGTGCCTCAATTGTTTCACATCAAACAGCCATAACGTACAGAATATCACATGCCTCTTCGTGAAGACATACTTTTCAAGAGGATTAGCTTGTAAGAGTGAGATAATCCTCCTGGGCTGGATAAATAGATCTTATAGAAATTCCTGGGGCACGTTCAACATAAGGCCTTTTACTCAAATTAAATTAGCAACAAAATGAGCTTTTCTTAGAGTAAATTAAAGTTGGTTTTCTTTAACAAGCTGTTTAAAACTATCACAATCTGATAGGCAGAGTCTTCCCCCAGGCACACAGACATCTCAAACCCTTCATACAAAGCAGCAGGGCCCTACCCAAGAAGAGAGGGAATGAGAAGATGTGGAGAGAAAAGGTGGGGGGGGAGAGAAAGTAGAGGGAGGGAGATAAGAGGGATGGAGATATAGCTTGCAGCTCTAGAAAGAACACTGGCCATCTTTGCAAAGAATGGCAGATTTGTCAACATTTCCCATTTACCAAAAGATTCCAATGACTCTGGGAGACTTTAGATTGGAGTTGGTACTGATGTCAACCTGAAACACATATAAGGAAGTTGAATGTATTGGAAAACCAGCTCATTAACTGCCTTCTCACCCTGAGCAAACCAAAGCTGAGATTTTGATTATGTCACAGGCTAGCAGAATTAGTCAGTAGCAGCTACCAGGGCAGTAACCTCACCATAGACACATTCACAGAATACACACAATACTAAAGCCAGTTTCTCACCTACAAAAATGTTGGTCCAGATGATGTGAGTCTAAGTCCCCCCGCCTCTCCTTTAGGTGCAGAACCACGTCTGCTCTGGACTGAATCACACTGCTGTGTAAATATTTTACTTTCATATATCATCTGTAGCAAGTGTAATACTGAGATTTAAAGATAAATAACTAGAGAAATTGCAGTTGTATTATCAGGCTGACAATCCTATCACTGCAAATCAAATTTTTCCATGTACAGCCAAAAGCAAATAGTAGTTTTAGTGACAACCCATTTTGTGGGCTCTTCAGACAGTATATAGACAAGGCTATGATTTTAGTCAACAAATAATCAAATGAAAATATACTTCATAGGGGTTATTCTCAGCTAAAGGCTTGGACTCTTTGTCTTAAAATCCTATATTTTATTCATCCCAAAAGGCTTCAGAATTACACTACAGGAAATTAACATTTTCTATATGACTGAAAAAAGGAAGAGGCAGCCCAAATGGGTATATTAAGGTACAATAAGCCTGTAAAGGGAGCTAGCTTCATCCGTCATGTCTTTGTAGACATCTCAACTGAAGTATTCAGGACTAAGGCAGCTTCTTTTGTAAAAGTGAGGAAGACGTGGAGTGCAGAGGAGACAAATCAGGATAAAAAGTTACTTGTTCACTCACTCATCAATCAATAACTTGAAGGCAACCTTTCTCTAGGCTCTGAGGTAGGATTTGGAAAGAGGAAACAGTCTCCTACTCATTATTCACTTAGGTATTAGCACATGGGCACCAGAAGTATGAAATGGACATTGCTCCATGGCACACAGCCATAGCACCCTTCCTCTAAGCTGGGAGAAATGCTCAGGTGCCCATAGAACTCTGGCTCAATGTAGAGTCCCAGGGGTTTAGGTGATACTGTACACTACGGCCACATTTAGAGACATGTGGGAGTTGGAATGGGAGAGGCAGGAGGGGACCTGGAAACCTGTTGATGGAGTCAATGGCTTTACTCTGTGTGCCCAGCTCAGAGTGATGGCCATGCCTGTGGGAATGTGGGAGGCTGATTGGCCCACTCAGCTCAAGGGCAAGTACTTTCTCTGGATCCAAGAATAGAGATGCTGGAGGCCCCAGAGTTGAGAATGAGGGTGGGTTGGGTATAAGGAGAAGCAGGTATGTTCATCAGAAGAGTGAAGGATGGAAACTGGGCAGTAGAAAAAACAGCTCCACTGGGGTAAGGCAGTTGTTTAAGTTCATGTAGACAAGTGTTTGATCCATGGGCAGGGGCTCCATATGCATTTTTCTCTAAATAGCAGGCTCTAGATTCAGACTCTTAGCCCAGCTGGTAAAATCCTTATGCAAGAAGAGGAGCTGATGAAATGGTTCAGTGGAAAAAGGCTTTTACTGCACAAGCCTGGGTAACTCTAGTTCAGTCCCAACAACTCAGAGAAAGGTAGAAGGAGAAAAAGTGTTCTCTGGCCTCTAGCCATGCAGTTTCCTGTGTGCCCATGGCCATACACAATAATCAGTAAAATACGAAAGAATCTCGGTGTGTGTGTATGTGTGTGTGTGTGTTTGTCTGCTCTGGCAAACAATTTGACATTCATGTTATCTCTTCTTATATCCAAGAACAGAAAAAAATATTACACTTGGCTTTATCCAGATCAAACATGGATTCACAAAGTAGTCAAGTTTTCTAGGTTGAAAGGTGTTTTTATGGCTCTTGGCACTTCTAAAAGTAGCAAAGGAAAGAGGGGGGAAGTTACACAGAGCTTTTTCTGTTCCATCACACCCAAACTCATTCTATTCTCTCTTCTTTCCTCCCCTTTTATCCTTCATTCTCTTCCCCTGATCCATCCAATCCCATCTCTTCTATACCACTCCCTCCCTCCTATTCATATTCTTTTCATCTCATCCAATGCCATTCCATCTCCCCACCCTCTCGCATCACACCCCACCCTCTCCTTTCTCGCCTCTCCCTTTCATTCTTTCCCTTTCCTCACAGTTTGCTCCAACCTATTCTCTCTCTTTCCTACCCATTCTCTTTCATTCCATCTCACCCCAAGAGTTATGGTACCTGCTTGAACCCTGATTGAGAAGGGAGTGCATAGTGATGAGGGCATGACTCCTCCCATCTAATAAAGTGGAATATTGGGGTAAGAAGATTCTTCTCTGTTTTTGTCTTCTTGAAGGAAAGAATTCAGCTGAGAGAAACAGCTTAAGCAGAAGCTTATTTAGAAAAGGATAGTATATTCCAGAGAGAGAATGGAGTGTACTGACGTGTGTGTGTGTGTGTGTGTGTGTGTGTGTGTGTGTGTGTGTGTTATGGTCCTCTTCCTCTTGTGATATCAGTCTTCTCCTGAGTGCCATGTTCATTTCAGTTTATTTTACTGTGCATGCTCAAGTCAAGACATTACTGGGTTTTTTGTCTGTTTGCTTTTCCATCTTCTGCATATCAAGATGACATTTGATAGCTTGGATGGCAATTTGGAAATGCCTCAGTGTCTTAATTTCTAATGAGAAAGGAGACACTGCAGCTCCAAGGATATTTATCCACAAAGGGGTGTTTTATCCATTGGAAGGCATAGCTACTAAGTTATAGCCACAGAATCATGGGTTAGCCCACATCTTACTTCATTCCCTCCTGGTCAGGATGCACATGACCACAAAACAGGCGAATACTGTGATACCCTCCTCACACCTGCCCATATTTGCTTAGATAACAAATCTAACTGGGGCATAGTCACCACAGAAAACAGCATAAGAGTCTTGGTACAAGATGCTCTGTCTCAGGATAAATAGGAAAAAATGCTAGAAACTCATTTTATTAGACTCCATTGAAATTAGCTCATGTCAGATTTACTTAGGCCCCATGAATTGGATTCAACCATCCCTCACTTTTCAGCAAAGAGGGGACCATAGAGAATTCTCATTGAATGGAGTAAATGGAGGTACCATGTAGATTCTTACTGTGTAGTCATACTAATGGAAGCTGCAAGTAATAGGCCTTGGAGTGGCAGAATCTAGCTGACTCAGTTCAATGATATGAGGCTTTTTTTTTCTAGCAATGATGTGTTAAGTTGGTGACAATTTTCCTCAATCTTTTTTGTTAAGCAACATTTATCTTATTTTATTTTGTTTTATACTTGTTTGTGAGGAACGTGGCAGGAATTAATGCTAGGACAGTTCTCCACCCCTGCGGTGTAACCTACCAATGGTTTTCTTTTTTGCTAGCAACCATGTAGAGATAATTAACCTAAAACACTGTGGTAGATTGAATGTAATTGGCCTCCATAAGCTCATAGGAGTGGCACTATGAGGAGGTGTGGCTTTGCTGGAGTAGGTGTGGCCTTTGTAGGAAGTGTGTCACTGTGGGGGCGGATATTGAGGTCTCCCAAAGGAGACCTCAAAAGAAATTCAAGCTTTGCTCAGTGTGAAACTCAGACCACTTCCTGTTGCCTACAGGCCTCTTAGCTCCTTCTCCAGCACCATGTCTGCCTGCATGCCACCATGTTGCATCATGATCATAATGGACTAAACCTCTGAAAATGTAAGCCACCCCAATTACATGTTTTTCCTTTGTAAGAGTAGCTGTGGTCATGATGTCTCTTCATAACAATAGAAACCCTAACTAAGACAAATACATTGTGTACATTTCAAGTATTCGGTGTGACAACTGGGCACATGGATATACTCACAGTTAAGATAGGACAATGTGAACATCTTTATACCTTCTTAAATAGCTCCTACCCACTTCCCCAATTCCCATCCCCTGGTGCACTTTCTATTATATTAGCTGCATTTTCTCTTAACTTACACATTATATCTTATAGTAAACTGGACTGTTTTTATGTTGAAAAACTTGCTCCAAGTATGAACACATTAGAAGGTAGAGTCTTTAGTGATTTAGGTGCTGGGGGTAGAGAACCCCCACCCCTGCTCAGTGCCCTTATAAAAAGAGTCCCAGGTAGCTCTTCACTACTCTCCATTGTGTGAAAATACACGAGGAAGATGGTTATCTGTAAATCAGAAAGGGCCCTGCTAGACACCAAATCTTCCTTGTAGTGCCTTGATCTTAGACTTTCCAGCCTCAGAACCATGAAAAATACAAATCTGTTGTTCAAACACCCCATCTGTGGTATTCTGTTATAACAATCCAAACTGACTAAAACCCCCAGTGTATTCTCTTTCTCCCTGCATAATATTTGACAACTCAGCCATGAAGTTGGATAAATTATTAGTTCATCCCTGTTTATTATACAGTAGTATTCCTTTATATGGACATGCCACATCTCCCCTGACCTATTCATAGGTACTGGAGTCATTTATAGTTTGGACTATTGTGAATAAAGCTTTTATGAATATTCATGTGTATATCCTTTTATAACAAATGCCTTTATTTCCCTTAGGTAAATATATGTGTGATATATATTTAATAAAATTAATCTGGAATATCAGAGTTAATCACAGAACCAAGCCAGGTCAGGGAGGGGTGACCCACACCTTAATCTGCTAAACCCATAGCATATATGGGAGTGGGTATTGCTGAATCATATGGAAACATTTAGTATTTTTTGAAATTTTAAAGCCTACCCCAGTGACACACTTTCCCCACCAAGGTACATATAACATGTGAAGTCTCCCACTCTATAATTGATGCTTTTATCATTTAGCAATTTCTTTCTTCTTTACTTCCCTTACCTCCTTCCACCCTTCCTCACTTCTTTCTCCTTTAAAGCAAGATCTTCCTGCCTCTACATCTCAAGTATTGGGCACATAAGCATACATATCATACCCATTTTTATGCAATGCTGGGAATCAAATCCAGGATTTCAACCATGATAAACAAGAACTCCACCAGTTGAGCTACATCCCCAGCCCAATGGTGCCTTTCAAACAATGAAAATTTTCACTTTCAATGAAGTTCATTTCTCTCCTTCAGTCATGCTCTTGGCATCAAATCTAAGATCTCAGCCTGACCAAAAGCCACACGTGTTTTTGTTATTTCCTCTAGAGGTTTTATAGTTGATTTCACATTTGCTTCTGTGATCTATTTTGAGTCAATGTTTGCAGATGATAGAAGAAATAAATCATTTTTTTCTCTCACCTGAAAAAACGTATGGCTTAAAATGCTTTTAGAGTTTTATTTCTAAAATTAAAATTTGGTCATTTGAGACCCATTTTGTTCTCTGGTTTAAAAGTTAAAAGGTTTCTCCGAACAGTCTTTGCAGCAGCAAAGCAAGGTAAGTATACGAGGGACCAGCGGTTGAGCTGCTCCTTGTTACAGGAATTGTTTTTCCCATTTCTCTCTCCTTTACTGTTTGTCTGCTGCAGTT
>PVIH01019427.1:0-35410 GCA_004025045.1 Sigmodon hispidus | reverse complement strand
AATAAGGGAAACATTACCCTTCATAATAGCTGCAAATAGTATTAAATACCTTGGAGTAACTATAACCAAAGAAGTAACAGACCTATTTGACAAAAATTTTAAATCACTGAAGAAAGAAATTGAAGAGGATATCAGAAAATGGAAAGCTCTCCCATGTTCCTGGATAGGTAGGATCAACATAGTAAAAATGGCAATTCTAAAAAAGGCAATCTACAGATTCAATGAACTGCCTATCAAAATCCCAACACAATATTTTTTGGACCTTGAAAGAACAATACTCAATTTCATTTGGAATAACAGGAAAGTCAGGATTGCCAAAACAATTTTACTCAACAAAAGATCCTCAGGAGTTATCACCATCCCTGACTTCAAACTATACTATAGAGCTACAGTAATAAAAACAGCCTGGTACTGGCATAAAAACAGATATGTGGACCAATGGAATAGAATTGAGGATCCAGATATTAACCCAAAAACCTATGAACACCTGATCTTTGACAAAAAGGCCCAAAAC
Source organism: Sigmodon hispidus (assembly GCA_004025045.1). NCBI lineage: Eukaryota > Metazoa > Chordata > Mammalia > Rodentia > Cricetidae > Sigmodon > Sigmodon hispidus. The sequence continues at coordinate 34,896 of PVIH01019427.1, read as the reverse complement.
TTTCAATGGAAAAAAGATAGTATATTTAACAAATTTGTTGGCATAGCTCGATGGAAGTGTGCAGAAAAATGCAAATAGATCCGAGCCTGTCACCCTGCACAAAACTCAAATCCAAGTGGATCAAAGACCTCAACTTAAACCCAACCACTTTGAACTATTAGAAAAGAAAGTGGGAAATACACTTCTACAGATTGGCTCAGGCGACCACTTCCTAAGTATAACACCAGTGGCACAGACACTAAACCAACAATCAATAAGTGGGATATCCTGAAGCTGGGAAGCTTCTGCAAAGCCAAGGACACTGTCAATAGGACAAAACGCCAGCCTACAGAATGGGAAAAGATTTTCACCAACCCTACAAGTGATAGAGGACTGATCTCTAAGGTATATAAAGAGCTCAAGAATTTAGAGCCCAAAATCCTGAGTAACCCTATCAAAAAATGGGGTACAGATCTAAAAAGGGAATTCTCAGCAGAGGAACTACGAATGGCTGAAAGACACCTGAAAAAGTGCTCTTCATCTTTAGCCATCAGAGAAATGCAAATCAAAACAACTTTGAGATACCACCTAACTACTGTTAGATTGGCCAAGATAAAAGACACAGATGACAGCCTATGTTGGATAGGATGCGGAGCAAGGGGAACACTCCTCCATTGTTGGTGGGAGTGTAAGCTTGTTCAGCCACTTTGGAATGCAATATGGAGGTTTCTCAGAAAATTGAGAATCAATCTCTCCAAGGACCCAGCAATACCACTTCTGGGTGTATACTTTAAAGAGGCACATTCACACACCTAAGGTGTTAGCTCAACTATGTTCATAGCAGCATTATTTGTAATAGCAAGAACCTGGAAACAACCTAGATGTTCCTCAGCTGAAGAATGAATTAACACACTGTGGTACATCTACACAATGGAATACTACTCAGCAGTAAGAAAAAATGATATCCTAAAATTCACAGGCAAATGGATGGATTTGGAGAATATCCTCCTGAGCCAGGTATCACAATCTCAGAAATATAAGCAGGGGATGTACTCACTCACTAGTGGTCTCTAAACAAACAAACAAGAAATAATCCAAACATGCCCATGCAGCAAACCACAACCACTGAACAGCTTGAGATCAGAAACACCCTGGACTGACCCTTCCAACCCCACTCCAACTACAGGAACACCAGACTCATTCTTGAGGGAAGGGGAACAAAACTCGATTTGGCCAGGAGTGGAGACTGATCCAAGCATTATTGGGTCAGTGGGACCATAGGACTGTCTGCTCCCTGCCCAGGGAGGGGACGGGGAGTTGCAGAGAAGAAAAATGACCAGATGTGGTGGGAGGGGGAAGGGACCTTGAATAACGATATACAGGGATGTGAAAAAAAATTTACAGTGAGAAAGCTGAACACAAAGTAAATTCATGTGTAGCAATCTTATTTGCATTACCACCCTTGATAAGCCATGCTTATGATTCTTATCCTCTTTATAGTTATTGTTAACTTTTCCTCATTTTAAATTCATTTTACTGTTTTTTGTTAAATACAAAATAAAGAAGAACAAAAAAAAAAGAAATGATCTCTGACTTCATTTGAGGAGGTGTATTTGGCCTTTGATGCTCCCTGGCTCCTAGAGCAGCCCATGCCATTATCATGATACATTCTTAAATAGCTGTCTTTAAAAAGGTAATATTTGAAGCTCATATAGAGAACTTTTGATTGTTATATGTTTTGTTTCTTGGCAATGTGAAGGTACTTTTATAAGTTTTGTTCTTTACTCAAGAAAACATACTTTATATGTACATTTTTCAACCGTAAGGAACCCATTTGCACTGTAGTCATAAGAAGTATTCTTCTCAAATTTTCAAATAATAGAAAGTGGAAAGTTTCCCAGCCATTATTTTATCACTGACATCTTTAGCTATCTGTCATCACTTGATTAAGCTAGAAAATACTTTGTTTTATAATATTTTAGTACATGCTTCCAATCTGCTTTTGATTTTCTTAGATGTTTTTCATAGTTGAAAGATTATGTTAAAAGTTCGGTCATGAACAATCCTCTTGTGATAACCTTTGGAAAATAGATCAAGGGCCTTTATTCATGCTCTAATCTGTGGATCTTCAAATACCCCATTTAAAGTGAAGTTCAGTTTGTATTTGAATATTGTGTTCTTTCTTTACATGTTAGACCATCTACATATTGACTATAGTTTATGTGATAATATGAATGTTATATGAATATAGTTGGTGTGGGTTATTGAAGCAACAATGGCAGAACGGAACATACTTAGGACACAGACAATATATATTATTGAATATTTTCAATGCAAGTTTGGTTAAATCTATAGATGTAGAATTCACCTTTGGACAAATATAATGATGACAGAGTACTCATGAACATTTAGGAATGTGCTGTGTGGAGGAATTATTGTAATATATAGTAACTTGTTCTGTGATTTTTTAAATTATTTGTGTAGTGACCCTCAAGAGGACATCTTATATCTTCAGGATTATATTTATCCCCCATGTCCACTTTGCCCCTGGTTCAAGGTTAGATTTCTGGAAGGATTACTTTTATTGATGTGACACAGTAGATGGCATGGTATTCACTCTGATGACAACAGAACATGCTTTGTAATGCTGCTCACTTTATTTTTATTTTGTGTAATGATTTGATAGGGTTTCTTTTAAACCTTTCATGATTATTTACTACAAATTTTCACACTGCTTTGGAATATTTCATCTTGGTTACTATACGGAATTTCAGGTTTAACACAAACTCAGAAAAATTATCTGTGGAATTTGAAGCAATAGCAGTGGTTAGGGTATACTGGTACTCAGTGTACTGGGGAAGCTGGTGAAATGGGTAGATAATTTGTTGGAATCTGGGTTGTTGAGGTATTTGCCCGATCGGTATAATCACAACAACAGGAGGAGGTGTTATTATTACTTCTAGTGGAGGAATCTGGTTAATAGGACCTATATTAAGTCCTATACTCATTAAAGCAGAATGTTGCCTACTCAGTACTGAACCAATGGGAGAATGAGGAAAATAAGGCTGTGGTTTTCTGGGTGGAAGTCTTCTTCCAGGGCCTCTGATGCACTGACCAGTCTGTGGGAGAAAGGAATTAAATAATTTTATTTTATTTTATTTTATTATGAACAAAGAAGTCACACTTTCTATCCTTGTATATCCTTATTCAAGGTACTTTCCCCCTTCGACCACATCAAGTCATTCTTTCTTCTCCACAACTCCCCATCCCCTCCCTGGGCAGGCAGCAGGCAGTCCCATGGTCCCACTGACCCAATATTGCTTAGTTCAGTCTCCACTCCTGGCAGATCCAGTTTTCTCCCCCCTCCCTCAAGAGTGAGTCAGGTGTTCCTCTAGGGGGAGTGGGATCAAAGAAGTCAGTCCAGGGTGTTTCTAATCCCAAGCTGTTCAGTGGTTGTGGTTTGCAGCTTGGGCATGCTTTGCTTTTTACTTGTTTGTTTGTTTGTTTTCTTAGAGTCCACTAATGAGTGAGTACATCCCCTGCTTATCTTTCTGAGTTTGTGATACATCTCTCAGGAAGATATTATCCAAAGCCATCCATGTGCCTCCAAATTTTAGGATATCATTTTTCTTACTGCTGAGAAGTACTCTATTGTGTAGATGTACCACATTTTTTAATCCATTCTTCAGTTGAGGGGCATCTAGGTTGTTTCCAGGTTCTTGCTATTACAAATAACGCTACTATGAACATATTTGAGCTAATGCCTTTGGAGTGTGACTGTGCATCTTTAGGGTATACACCCAGAAGTGGGAGAAAGGAATTAAATAAATTTAATGTTGATGTTTCAGGAACTTATCAGCACGAACAATCTCCCGATTGCCTAGAATTTATGATGGCCCATAGATTACCACTCCCCAAAGATATTTGTAGCCCTGAAGTTATTAGATATTATTTTTACAAAAATAAACAAGTTTATAATGCTAGAAGCAAAAGAAGCTAGAAATTTCATGTTGTTGCCAATGATCTCGTAACTAACAATTAAGGGGTTTTTTTTTGTAGTGGAGAGAAACATATAATATGTAGGCTGTATTAAATTAGAACATCCTCTGCCTCATGGGCAGTTGGGAAAACAGAGATTCATATCATAGACATTTTCTAGTTTCCTAGTCTGTTTCTATTTTTACCCTTTCTTTAATACAGACACTTAATAGTTAAAGCATAAGATCTGAGAGCACACTGTATTTGTTTCATGAACATAGGCCACTCTGCTTTCTACATTTTCTAATTCCATGTGTTTTTCATAAATTTTCTTATTTTGTTTTCCTTTAAAGTTAGAGAATAAGCTCTAAGGTAGGACATTGGGAATATAATAGAACAGAGAATAGGGAAATAATACTGAAACTAAAGGGTCCAGTGTAGAAAGAAGAAACAGGAGGCTGGGTAGGAGGAGATTTTATCCAAATGGAATATAAAAATTCTATATTGAAACCTTTCATTTTCAGTTTATAAACAAAGTTAAAGTCATTCAGTGCTGCAGTGAAGAACGGAATTCAGAAAAATATGAAAAGATAACCTTGAGATGGAGGATGGATCTTACCACAGTATCCTCTTCTGCTTTGTGAGGAGAACACAACTAAACTAAGCTCAAACTATGCCCTGATAAACAGGTTTTTAAAGCCCTATTTGGTGATTATTTATTGTGCAGAAATAGAGAATTGTCTCATAATTGTAAGTCAAAAAGTCAATCAAGGAATGTGTTGCCTTTTCAGTTCTGAGCATAGTTACTTAATAAATCATAGATGGTGTTAAATGAGAAAATATTATGAAGAAATATCTTAGCCTTAAGTGAAAATAGACCCAGTGACTGAAATCAGTCTGAAATCGAAGTGGTTGTCCTACAGAATTGGAAAATGTCTGTATCACTTAAGATCTTAGGATTGTTCTAGCTTTGAATTTGAATAAATGGAAAAACAAGTTACAGAGGTTATACTTTTAGACATATGTTTGCATAGCAGTGATGAGAGGCATAGACATATTTAATGTGATTCTGTTAAATGGGTAGCTGCAAATAAAGGTGGTAAAAATAAGCTGAAAGAAAGAAGAAAGTAAGTCTATTGTGAAAAGGCTGCTGTTGTAGTCCTGTATCTGAAAATACAGAATGTATGGCTATAAAGAATGATTGATATCAGTCCTCTGTCAGATGTAGGGTTTGCAAAGATCCTTTCCCATTTTTTGGCTTTTATTTTTTCTTACTGAGTGTGTCCTTTGTCTTACTACAGCATTTCAGTGTCAGAAGGTCTAATTTATTATTTGTTGTTCTTAGTGTCTATGCTACTGTCTATATATTTAGGAAATGGTCACCTGTACCAATGCATTAAAGTGTATTACTACCTTATATATTATCAAGTTCTATATCTAACAGAACTGATCTCTAAAATATATAGAGAACTCAAGAAAATACAAAAAAATCCAAATAATCCAATTAAAAAAATAAGTTTCAGAGATACAAAGTGAGTTGTCAATATTAATCATAGGTAAAAGGCACTTAAAAAATTGCTGAGCCTCTCTAGATATCTGAGAAATGCAAATCAAAAAACATCATTGTGAAAGCATCTTATACCTGTCAGAATGGCTAAGATCAAAACACAGATGAGAGCCTATGCTGGAGAGGATGGGGAAAAAGATGAAAACTCCTCCATTTTTGGTTGAATGTAAAACTGTACAGCTGCTATGGAAAACAGTATGGCTGTTCCTCAGAAAACTGTGAATCAGTCTCCCCATTGATCCATCAGTACCACTATTAGGCATATACCCAAAGAATGTACATTGTTACTCTAAAGGCATTAAGACAAGTTTGTTCATAGCAGCATTTTTTTTTGTAATGGATAGGACTTGGAAATAACCTAGATGCTACTAAGCTGAAGAACAGATTAAAAAGTTGTGGTACATTTATACAATGGAGTACTACTTAGCATCCTATAATTTGTAGCCAAATGGATAGATTTAGAGAATATTCTCTTGAGTGAGGTTTCACAAGCACAGAAAGATGTACTCTCTCATAAGCAGATTTTAAACCAAAAGGAATGCCCAGACTTCAAACCACAACCCTGAACAGTTTGGGACCAGAAGGAACTTAAGAGAAACTTCCAGGGATTCCCCTAGGAAAAGCAAATAGACAAGATCTCATTAGCAATTTAGAATCATAACAGGTAGTGACCAAAGAAACACAGGTACAAATTGTAAGAGAAGGAGATGGTTGAGTGAGAGTAGCAACAAAAAAGGAGAAAAAAAAAAAGATGGACCTCTTGTTAGAGGAAGCCATTGTTGTGTTAGAATGGCACTGGGTGCTAGGGAAACCTCCAAGAACTCACAGGATGCTCCATACTAGGACTCCGAACAATAGTAGGTGGGATAACTAAACAGGGTTTCCTCTATAATTAAGTGAATGACAACTCTAAGTGTCCTTATAGAACCTACGTCCAACTATAGAGACTGAAAATGAGATCCATAGCTAAGCACCATGTCAAGCTCCTGATTCAGCTAAAAAGAGAAAAATGGAAATATATATGAGCAAAGGGTTAGGGATCATGAGGAAGAATCCCACAGATATGACTGACATGAGCTCTTGGGAGCTCAATGAATCAAAAACATCCACTGGGGAAACATTAGGAAAAGAGACATACTCCTCCAAAGGTAGATGACTGCCGATTGGCATGGGGAATATGCAGAACTTCCTTCAATAGGATCAGATTATGTTCCTGTGCATCAACTGACATCTTGGAGCCCATTCCCTACAGAGGAATATCTAACCCAGCCTTAATACTGGGATGAGGGACTCAGACCTGTCTCCAATGGATATGACAGACTAACTGACCCAGCTTGGGACTCCTTAATCTAAGTGGGGAATGCATGGGGAGAGGAGAGTGGGGGCATTTTTAGGGAGGACTGAAAGGGACTGGAAGTAGGAAAGGCAGGCAAAGTAGTGGTATACATGAAAAAAAAACTTTATAACTAAATAAATGAGAAAAAATGTCTGAAACAACTATGTTTACACCCTTGAAAATGCCACTTTTATATGTAACAACATCTTTAGGTCCGTCAGAATAGTCCTGAGATATTGTTAGTCATGGCTAAGGCCATTTTCATAAAGTCATTTACTATGAAAGATTTAAAATGTCTAAAATGTAAAGGCATTGCTTGTCTTGGTACAGCATTCAATGCATATTAAAGTGACATTCATTTGCTAATTTAACACTCAACTTATTGACTTTCCTAATGACATAAACATCTTGAAATTTAGCTTCAAGTTCAAAATGCCCTACATGTAAATTTGTAGGAGTATGGTAACACCTGTGATTTATCCTCCTAAAAATTCCTCTTCATGCCTAATAATTGAATATGACACTCATCAGCCTTCTGTGACTATTAAATTAAACCAGAATTTGTAGTGGAGCTTAAAGTACAAAAGTGGTATTTTATCAGTATATATTAGCTGATGCAGATAAATAAATTTAAGAAGTATGAAGTAAAAATTAACAAGAGAATATAGTGATAGGAATTAGTGGTACTACTTACCAGGAAACATCCTGCAAGAACCCAAAGGCCCAAGACCAAATATAGACTTTTCATGTTTTGGTAGATCCTGAAAGTAAGCATAGTGGCTGTTTATCATTCCTCTTAAAACTGAAATGTCATTATTTATGAGTTGTTTCAACACAAGGTAAATATGTAGTATATTGTATCTTAAAATAATTTCCTTACTCCTATCTTGTACTTAGGTAGTTGGGTTTGTATGGTCAATTCATAACATTTAATTATAGAGTGATGAAGCTATTTTCACAATTGCCTTGTGAACTGACTCTGGAGAGAATGCCAGATAAATTTTTATGAAAATTCAGAGCAACAGACACTTTCAATGTAAAGATTTTGGCTTAGTGGAAATTATTTAGAAATAGATATATTTATATTTTTGTTATATAATATACACTTATATTTTTTGTTATATAATATTACACTTCTGTATACTTGTGTTTGATATATTATCACTTTAACTTTGTCATATGTGAGAAATACAATTTTTTGTGATGCCTAGAAGATAATCAAAGGGCAAAACATCATTTAGTATATAGCTTACATGTAGCATCAAACAATGCTAACTTATTCCACAAAAAATGTTCAAAGACCTGCTTTCTAACATCCACCTATCTTTCATCAATAAATAGGATAGAAGAGAACATAATATTTTAGCTCCATTTTCTTTTCATGCTTTAAGTTTGTGATAAGTTTATAAAGCCAGATTACCCAAGTTCTTCCTTCATGATTCTGTTTTCACATTGACCTTTCAGCTCCCACAGTCAACTGTGCTTATAGTGTAAATATGGCCCTTAAACAATGCAAACCTTGAAAGAATCATAGAAAAAAAAATTCACTAGACATATGAATGGATGTGACCTTTTGTCTTTTCCCTAGATATATTTCATTTGATGCTTATCAATAAGATAGTTAATTGTAAATATATATGTTAGAAAAATTCTCCTTTGGAGGACCTCTGAGAGTAACTTATCATTGTGAATGTTAAAGAACCATAAGGGACAAGCATTAGAAAGAAATTTGTGGACTTTGGTGGACTCACTCTTCCAAGTGATCAACAGGAATACTTATCTGTTAGTTGGATAATTTTTCCCAATGTGTTACATTTTATATCTTGTAGTTTCTTTATTCTTGCAGTGATGAAAAAGACTATCCTATAAACAGTCCATTATGATGCTGTCTTTGCAGCCTGGCAAAATTTAATGTCAAGTTAATGGGTTTCGTATTTCCAGGGACCTACCTTGGAGAATCTTCTTCTCAGTTGACTAGTCTGCTGGCCAGGGGGACTCTGGTCAGTTTTTTCTGAGAGGTGGATGATGAAGGACAAAGTTTCAGAACTCTCAGCTCTTTTATATCTTGTAGTATAATTTTATTGGCATTAAAAGAAAAACAATTGGAACATAAAACAATGTTGGTTGATGCTCTATAGACAGGCAGCATCCTTTTCAGTTGCATGGTGTGTTTCTGCATTCTTTTCATTTCTGAATCCACTCAGTTCTCTGTGTGTGATGCTTCTTCAGGAACCTGTACAATGAGTCCAAATGTGTTTTTGTTTCAGCCCTCTCCCCCTCCTAATCACTCTCTCTTCTCCCCTTCTCCTCATTTCTTCTCCAGAAAGGGCAGGAGGTCCCAAGGTGGCTTAGTTCAGCATCTACTCAAGAGAAGTCCGATTTTTCATTCCAATATCAAGACTGGGTCAGGTGTTTCCACTAAAGAAAATTGGCTCCAAGTTGCTGGTCCGAAGAGATTCAGATCACAAGCTATTCATTGGTTGTGGTTTGCAGAATGTGTGTGCTTTGCTTTTATTTAAAGTCCACTAATGACTGAGTTGTTTATCTGCTTATCTTTCTGGGTTTGTGATACCTGGGTTTGCTCAGGAGGATATTCTCCAAATCTATCCATTTGTCTGCAAATTTTAGGATATCATTTTTTTCTTACTGCTGAGTAGTACTCCATGGTATAGATGTACCACAGTTTGTTATCCATTCTTCAGTTGTGTTGCATCTATGTTTTTTCCAGGTTCTTGTTATTATGAATAATGATGCTATAAATATAGTTGAGCTAATGCTTTGGGATGCTGTCTTCTCCAGCATAAGATATCATCTGTGTTTTTTATCTTAGCCAATCTGACAGGTGTAAGGTGGTATCTCAAACATATTTTGATTTGATTTTGTTTCTCTGATAACTAAAGATGTTGAGGACTTTTCCACATGTCCTTCAGTCATTTATACTTCTTCTGAGAATTCCCTTTTTAGTTCTGAGACCTTTTTTTAAAGTGGGTTATTTAGGGCTTTGGGATCTAGATTCTTGAGTTCTCTCTATATTTTAGAGATCAGTCCTCTGTCACTTGTGGTGGAAGAAAATCTGTTCCAGTTCTGTAGGCTGTCTTTTTGTCTTATTCACTGTGTCCTTGGCTTTACAGAAGCTTCTCAGTTTCAGGAGGTCCCACTAAATTTAGAAGCTTATACTGTTTAACCTACAAATTTTATGTACCTTCCGTTAAAAAAATAAAATAAATATAAAGAAGTAAAACCAATTGGACTAGAATTTATTCCTAGTGCATGAACTGCCTTCTTTGCTGAGCCTAGACACTGGTGTGAGGGGCTTTGTCCTATCTCAACTCCATATGCCAGACCTTATTGGTTCACCCTTGAACTCCAATCTCCATGAGGAATGGATAGGGGCCCTTTGTGGGGATACTCTAGGGGAGATTTGGGAAGAGGAGACAGATGGAATCAGTGCTATGAATGCTTTTTTAAAAAATATTATATAAAAAAATAAAAAGGAAAAGTTTTCATACAAACAGAAAGACTAAAGGAAGAAGGAAAACAGTACAATTCAAAACAAAACAACAGCTAAATAACAAAATGGAGACAAAACCCCATAGTATATTATTATTTTTGTAGGCCATTTTTATTATGTGTTAGCCTCATATTTTCTACTTCACCATAAAATTAAATATTATGTGAAAATGCAAATATTTCCAAAAAATTCTCATGTAATCTTGAGAAAATTTAGTAAAAAAATGAGAATGCAAATTAAAAAATAGAATTGCCAATTAACAAACACAAACACACAAATAGATAGTGAAAAAGAGTGCAAGAAAGCAGAGTACCAAGACAAACACTGTATACTTTCTGAATTAGATGACTTGTGTCCGTACATAATCTATATTTAATTTTAAATTGGAATCTTTGAAGTTGTATTATGACACTTTTTGACCTGCAAGTATCTACTTCTTTATTCTCATGAATTTTATCTTATATTTATACAACATAGGCTTAATAGAACAATTATGGCTTATTGCAAAGTAGTGATCCCAGGAAATTGTATATGCCCTGAACTTAATACTTTCTGGTTATCACTTGTTTTGTTTTTCCAGTTCATGCTGAACATTCTCTGAAATCTTTATGGTCCATGAACTAATAATGCCTTCTGACTGGACAAGAATTAGGTTTGTGCCTCCAAAGAAAGTTGATCAAAGTTTTTTAAAGGATGAAAAAAGAAATCATTAAGAAAACAAATTTTAATGCCATCAATAAGCATACATTAATGGCTAATGTGACCACTAGTGATCTATAGATTAAAACTAGAGCCCTTTCTACCTAAAAGCCTAAAGCTATTAAATAGTATTCAAATTAGCAATTTTTCTATAGAATGATTACATTGGTTCAAATATTTAAACTGTAGTATCATATAAGGGACAAAGACACAGGAAAGACTCCTTTATGCTGAGATAGTTGTGATAATAGTTCACATTATCCTGGTCATGTTGATATTTTAGAAAGTTTAAAATATTCTAAATTATACCATATTGTAAAGGATAGGAAGGATAAATTTTTTTTTATCAATCATGAACTTTCAAGTGGAGGCTTCAGGAATACACAGAGATGGTACGGTACCCACCCATCTATGCGACACCTAATGTCTAGGCTTTGTAAGGTCTTAACTGACCTACAATAACTTCACAGGCCCCTCCAGTGCCACATCCAACCTATAATCTCAGCCAGATGTGAACTGGGGCACACGTTATGTGTTTCTGGCCAACTCAGCCTATCCATATGTTTTCAGTTTTAGCCAGTTCTAAGCTCTAGGCCAAACTCACTTGTTCATCATCACTTCTATCCCACATCATCACTTCTATCTGGATAAGATTTAGAAATCCCTATAAAGTCCACATGCCCAGATTCAGGGCAGAAATGCAATCATTATGAAAAACCGAGTCAACATCTCCTCTATAAACTATACCAGTCTTGTAGAAATGTTTCCAATAATAATTATCTAGAGAAACTACCAGACACAGCATTGAAATGGAGAACTAAAAGCATCATCAAAATTCAAGGTGTTTAAAAAGACACAAATGAACAGCTCAGGAAAATCAAGAATGAAGAACTTAAGGAAAATAAAAGGTTATAGAATCCCAAGAAAAATATCTATATCATTTTTTTTAAAAAAGGTTCCAATTTGATTATAAATAAAGCTGTCTTTGGAGTTGAAGTAAGTGGATTTCTCCCTCTCTAAAACCAAGCACATTGTTAAAAAAAACAAAAAGCAAAAAACAAAAAACAAAATTTGAGAGACTGTCTCATATCAGAAAAATCACCTAGTGTGGAAGAGAGATAACCAGAATACATAGGGACCAATACTATTGTAATTTTATCTACACTGGCCTTCTCATGTAATCAAACTGATGACCACTTAATTGTCATCAGAGACTTTTCATCTAGCAGCTGATAGAAGCAGATGAGGAGATCCACAGCTAAGCCCTTGGATGAGCTTCTAGGTCTGTTGAAGAGAGGGAGGAGCAAAGGTCTTGGTCATATTGAGGAAACCCATTGAGACAGCTGACCCAAGATACTGGGAGCTAACTGAATCTGTAAATGATATCTGGAGAACCTGAATGGGCCTGCACTATGCCCTCTGAATGTGGATATCAGTTATACAAACTGCTTGAGATGTTTGTGATAACATTATTAGTGGGATCAGTATTTACATCAGAAACTTGTTCATAAACTGGTTGTGACCATAAACTATAAAGAGATACCTTGATCAGACTTGATCAATTTGACATGCCACACTTGTGCTGACTTTCTATAGGGCATTGTACCTTTTCTCAGGAGTGCATGGGGGCTGGTTACTGGGGAAACTGGGGGGTGAGAAGGAGAAGTAAAGAGAAAGATAATTGAGGTTGGTATGTAAAATTAATAAAAACTTTAAAACATTTTAAAAATGGTTCCTTTATAAGGAAGGTGCAAGTAAATAATTGGAGTCTCTATTGCAGTTTGTCATGATAACCATGAGAACTATCCTCCTCATCCCCTTTTGATAAATGTGTAAAGGAGTCAATGGGAAGAAACTTATTTCTTATGAAGAAATTTTATTTTAAAAATGCCTCTTAAATATGGTTAATTTATTATTATCTTTAAACACTGTAATTATTAGTCTGATTCTTCACTGAGAATCTATGGACTGATTTTAGATGGTAAAGGATGTAAAAGCTATATCTTCTTGTAGTATATCCATGATCTAGGAGATGAGCCCACTCTGGAGAATAAGGACAGTACAAATAGGATGTAGTTGATCATTTAAAGAAGCAAAGGAGGACATGAAGTTGGGATGTAGAAAGAAGGGATGAATTTGGGAGACTTTACAGAGTGTAGTTTCTAATGAACATGATCTCTAATGAAAGAACATACAAGGAACATTAACAAAGCAACTGTTTCACAGCACAGGCCACAGACATCTGCATGGTTTCAGAGCAGCACAGACAATAGATCAATGCATGGACTTCCACTGTAATATGGACCATCTTGGATACCAAGAACTACCCACAATACATTATTATTATTAATCAGCATTCAAAACAAAAACTAGTGAAACAATGATTTCTTAAATAAGGTCCAAATGTAAGACAGTTGTCTGCTGTAGAGAATTTATTACAATGAAATGTACCAGACTACTATCTCTCAAACTAGTGTTCTAGAAGAATAAATTGGATTAAAAAATAATAGCAACAACAATAACAACATGAAAAAACCTATATAATAATTTGAACAGAAAGTTGAGAAAAACCATTTCAGAGGCTTCTCAGATAGAGTCTTCATTGCATATATCTTTAAATTTTTTGTGTTATCTTCACTGAGATGTGAATAATTTGAGTTCCAATACTAACTCTTCACTTAAACTATTGTGACCTGGTGTGAACCACCAATGTGTTAATTACACCAAAGTCTGGTGTGAATTGTCATGTTTATTCTCACTGTGTTATCAGAGGCAGTAGATTATTCTTTACTTGCTCCCATGTGCTGTCTTCAGTATGTCAATGACGACAGCTATTTTATAGTGCTTCTTAGTTTGAAATAATTAGCCATGAGTTAAGCTTCTAGAATAGAGTTTAGCACTAACTAGCAACCAAGGACTGAGGTATACAAAAATCTTCTGTGGCAAAAATTTTACCAAAGTTCATCCCCAATACTGGGTCTCATATTAAATCCCTTCTTTTTCCAAAATTCAGATTGTATACAGGCTCTTTTTGAAAACCCAAAGATTAGCCTGTCTGTGCCCTAACTCCTGGAATTAATGGTATGCCCTAATTTTGCCAGCTACAATTAACCATTTTTTTTTACAATTAACCATTTTAGACAGATAAAGTCTATATTATATATTCTTTTCTTGATGATTGATAGGAGATGATTTTCCACTTGTACAGATATGTCCTATATTCATGGATGACCTCTGTTTTGTTGTTACTAGGAACCACTTGACAACAGAGCATGCATTTTATCCATTGTTACAGCATTACATTTTCATCTGTAACATGATTTATACACATAAATGATGGAGAAAACCATTTACTCTTCATCTCTATGCATTTCATGTGTATATATAGTAATGGATCTTCTAGCATTTTTCTGTTTGTTAAATGTAAATTCCAGAGTAACCAGACGTATTCTGTTAGATTGCATCTCTTAGAGATATGAGAGAAGCTACACTCATGGGGTCTCATCCACACGGCTGTATAAACAAGATGTAGGAATGAATGACACAAATAGTCATGTTAACACAGAAAATTGGAAGCTCTTGAATCCTTAATGCTAGACCAAGAACTACAGACAACTAACTTGAAATAGTCTTTCAGAGAGAAAAGCCTTCCAATGGATAACCATCCAATGATAATTGGATAACCATTACCAAGTGGCCATCCCTGAGGTTGTATTCATATAGGTTACATCATACAGACAGATAGACTGTCTTTATGTACTTTGGAATTCATGTAACATCAGATCATGTACATATCATTTTTGTGACCTGTCTTGACTCAGGGTGTATATGGATTGTAGTGTGTCTTAAAATAATTTCCTTATCCTATTTTGAATTCAGATTAGAGGTTGGATTGGTCAGTTTATAACATTTGACTGTACTATTATGGAGCTTGTTTTCACATTTGTCATGTGAGATGATGGGTTAATATAGTGTCAGATATTTGTGTATGAAAACTCTGAACAACAGATACTTTCAAAGTAAAGCTTTTGACTTAGCAGTATTTATTTTGAAATGGACATTTTTCACTTACAGTTTTTGTCCTATAATGACAGGCCTCTGTAAACTTGTGTTTGATATATTATCTCTTTTAATTTTTGTATGTGAGAAATATAATTTTTCATGGCTTCTAAAAGTTAAGGAAGAAAGTTTTCATATGACATGCAATCAAAGGAATACATCAATTAGTATAAGCTTACATTTAGCATCAAAGTAATTTTAGTCTTCACAAATTATTCACAGACCTGCTTTGTAATATCCACCTATGTTCCATCAATAACTAGCATGGAAGACAACATAATGTTTTAGCTACAAATTTGAAGTGCTTTGAATTTTTGATAAATTTCTGGTGCCAGATTTTTCAGTTTCTTCCTATATAACTGTGTGTGAACATTGGCCTATCAGCTCCCTCAGTCAACTGTATTAATAGTGTAAATATTATCACTGGAAAATGTAGATATTAAGAGAAGTATAAGGAACAATTTTTCAGTAGAATTTATGAGTGAATGTGTCCTATTGGTTTTTCCTTAGATATATTTCATTTCAAGCTTTAAAATAAAATATTAATTGTAAATATAAATACCAGAATAATTTTCCTTCAGAGTACCTTTGAGAGTAACTCATCATTGTGAATGTTAAAGAAACATAAGGTACAAGAAGTAAAAAGTACATTGTGGACTTTGGTGAACTCACTGTCCAAACTGAACCACATGAATACTATGTTTTACTTCTAAAATTTTACCCAAATTATACATTTTATTTCTTTGGTTTCATTTAGTCACTTATTTTTACAGTGATGAAAAATACTATCCTACAAACAGCTCATTAAGCTACTGTCTCTGTAGCCAGGCAAAACTTATTGTCAGGTTAATAGGCTTCATAGTTCTAGGTGCCTACCTTGGAGAAGTTTCTTCTCAGCTGCTTAATCTGCTGGCTAAGTGGACTGTGGTCAGTTATTTCTGATTTTTTGATGATGAAGGACAAAGGCCCAGATCTCTCAGCTATTTTATATGTTGTGGTATAATTTCATTGGCATTGAAAAAAACCAGTTGGAATGCAATACTACTTATGTTGATGATTTCCAGACAAGAAGTGTCCTTGCCAGTTACATGGTGTATTTCTGTTTTCTTTACATTTCTGAACTCACTCAGTTCTCAGTGTGTGACTTCTTCAGGAAGCTGTACCCTGAGTCAATATGTGCTTTTGTTTCAGCATAAGATACTACGACCCTTGTTACACACTTTCTCATAATTTCAGAGAAACAAGCACAATTTGTTTTTCTGATACATGTTTAATATAGAAATTTATTCTGTAAATCCACAAAGTTTATATACCTTAAGCTTAAACATAAAATATATTTAATGAAGTGAAACCCAGACAGTATATCAAATCCCATCCTCTTCCAGCATTCCCATTGAAAGAGATTTTCAGCTGTGTGTCCATACTGCAAGAGTGAGAAATAAATATGAATATAAGCAATAAAATGTTATAATGCATATTTATGTAGCTGAATGGTTTTTACTGGGCCTAGTAAATTGTCAACCATAAGAAAAAAAACATAGATATTTTGTTGTTCTTTTCTCTGTCACTCCCCCAATAAAACAGATTATCTTGTTAGAGCAAGTCATTGTGGGGCTGAAAAAAATCTGGTGCTATAGAAAAAACTCAAGAACTCACAAGATGACTACCGCTAAGATTCCATGGAATATTAGAAAGAGTGTTCAATGTGGTCAACCCTATAATGTAACTGATGACCACCCTAATTATCATTATAGAACTTTTATCCTGCAACTGTTGACAACAGATGCGGAAATTCATAGCTAAGCACTGTGTGAGCTTTCACTCCAGGTGAAGGGAAAGTAGAGAGATTATATGAGCAAAGGGGTCAAGATCATGATGAGGAAACCCAAAGAGACAGATGACCAGAGCTATGGGGATGTCACTAACTGTGAATTGACACCTGGGGCAGATCATTGGGACTGAACTAACTTCTCTAAATGTGCATGAGTTAATCCCATGGGCAGTTTGTGGGGACATGTCAATAAGAGCAGAACTGACTTCTTGGAGCCCATTCTCTACAGAAGAACACCTTGCTGAGCCTTGACACTAGGGGAGGGTCTTCATCCTATCTCAAGTGGATATGTCAGATCTCATTGACTTACCCTGGAAGTCCTAACCTGCTAAGAGGAATTAATGTGGGGAATAGAGAATAGGGGGAAGCTGGGGAGGATTGAGATGAGAAAAGAGAGAGGGATTAGTAGCAGAAATGTTTCTAAAATTTAAAGAAAAAAGAAAACAATATCACAGAAATAAAAAGGAGAGAATGAAAAACACTACAAAAACCAAACAATAACAAAAATCAAATAGCACAGTGAAGACAGATTCCAGAGCATCTTACTATTTTTATAGGACATTTTTTATGTGTTGGTATTATATTTCTTACTTTTTCTTAAAAAATAAATGGTATGTGGGAAGTACAAATATTTCAAAAAATGAATTTTCATGTGATCTTGAGAAGATTTAGTAACAAATATGAGAATACAAAATAAAATCCATTCTTCAATAGATTTTATCTCATATAATAAAAACACACAGAGAGGGAATGAGAGATAAAGATAGAGAGACAGGCAGAGAGAGAAGTATATTATGCTAATATTATTTACACTTTTTGAAATAAATGAGTAGTGTTAGAAAATTTGTATAAAATTTTGATTTAAAGTCATAAAGTTGTATTTATATTTGACCACCCATTTCTACTTATCTGGTTTTATGCATTTTAGCGCTAGGGAATAGTCCCAGGATATTGCATTTACCCTGAAATTAATGTTTTTGTTTGTTGTCATATTTTTCCTTTTTGTTCAGGCTGAACATTCTCAGTAATCTTCCTGGTCCTTGAAATAACCATGCCCTCTTAGCAGGTATAATTGTTGATTTGTGCCTCCAAAACATGTTGAGCAAAAAAAAAAAAAAAAAAAAAAAAAAAAAAAAAAAAAAAAAAAAAAAAAAAAAAAAAAAAAAAAAAAAAAAAAAAAAAAAAAAAAAAAAAAAAAAAAAAAAAAAAAAAAAAAAAAAAAAAAAAAAAAAAAAAAAAAAAAAAATTAAAGGTTGTAAAACGAAACCAAGAAGCAAAATTAAAAAAATATAATGCTATTAACAAGCATACATTAATGGATCTGATAACCACTAATGATCTGTATATTAAAACCTAGAAACTGTTCTAACAAAAAGACTAAAACTATGAAATGGTAATAAAATTAACAATTTATCTATAGAACAATTACACTGGTTCTTTTGGTTCGAAGTTTTTAAGCTGTATTGCCACATAAGGGATAAAGACACAGGGAAGACTCCTTTATGCTGATTTACTTGTGATGATAGTTCACATTTTCCTGATTATGTTGATATTTCAGAAAGATGAAAATGTTGTAAATTATACTATACTGTAAAGGATAGGAATGATCAATTTTGCATCAGTCATAAAATTTCAAGTGGAGTCTTCAGGAATATGCAGAGAAGGTGTCATACCCTTTCATCTGTGCTACAACTAATTTCTATGATTTTGTTAGATAATAATTAGCCTAATATAATCTCACAGGTCCCTCCAGTTCCACATTAAACCTCTTCTTCCAGCCTGATTTGAAAAGGGACAAACATCCTGTATTTTTGGCCCCTTTCCCCTGTGTATATGCTTTTACCCTAAGACATCCCCAATTTCTAGGCCAAACTTACTTGTACACTGTCTCTTGTACCTCACATGCTCATTATGTAGGATATGTAGAAATTACAGAAAGTCCATATGACCATATCTCAGGGAAAAGGATTCAAGGTGTTTAGAAAGACACAAATGAACAGATCAGAGAATTCATGAAAAAAAAAAAGAGAAGGAAATGAAGAGGCAGTCCAAGAAAACACAAACATAGGCTTGTGTAAAGAACAAAGACAAGTCAGTATTTGTGAACATTGTTCAATAAAATGATGAAAATTTTGAAGATGATTTAAGCTGAATTTAGATGAAAGTATAAAGCCATTACATATCATTATGAATCTAATTGCCTAAAAATAACATTTACTCAAGAAAACCTGATCAATGTTATAACTGTAGCAAAGCCTTTGTATGTATATATCAGTCATGTTTGAATCACAATGAAAAATATTCTGCAGCAAAACCTTAAAAAAAAAGAAAAACCCAACAATCCAATGTAAGAACTTGAAGCTTACAAAAGAGTTTTTCAAACAGAAAAAAGGGTGTTAGAACTCAAAAATAATGAATAAGATTTTAATCAAATAAATAATGTGTATAATTTAAATCACAGAAAAAATATATAGGAAATTTGGGACTCTATGAAAATAAATAATCTGAGAATAAAAGGCATAGTTGAATGAGAAGAATTTCCTGATACTCACATAGATCATATTGCCCACCAAATCATAGAAGTAAACCTTAGCCAACTAAGGAAAGAATCACCAAATAGGTGAAAAAAGTTCACAGAGCATAAAATAGACAGGTCCAGGACAGAAATTTCACTTGGCATGTCATAATTAAGCCACAAATACAAATAAAGTGATTTTGGAAAAATCTTGAGTCTTCCTGGTGTTTTGAATAGTTTTCTTCCTGTGCTTTTAGAGGTTTCCTACAGGATGTAGTTTTCCCCACATCAATGCGGATCAGGCTGTTGTTATATCTCCTTTTTCTAATCTTGTGTATTAAGAAAATCCCTTTTAAGATAGAAGATTTTAATCTTGAGGGAAACAGATCCATAGCAATTGTTCTCATATCAAGTGCTACCAACTGTCACCATGTTGCAATAACTTAACAGTATCCTTGTTCCCAGGCCCCATTAGAATTTGTAGCTCTTAGAGAAGGAAAGAAATAACAGTCAACATTTAGAGAATTCTTGCTTTTACTTTGTCTACTGTTGACTTCATGTCATGTTATATTTCATCAGTCAAATGATCAAGACAGTTGCATCTCCAAGCCTGACAATGATGTAAGGAATTAAAATTTCCCAAAGGTTGAGAGGTTATACAATTTACACAGCAAATATAACAAAGACATATAAAACATATGCTTTACAGAAAAAAAAAAAAACCACAGATATCTCAAAATTTGCAGTCAAATTTCTAGGAGAAAACTTTCTTGAGTGAGGTAAGCCCATTCCGTATAGATACCACGCACAGCCTTGATATGGGGGTGGTGCCATGTCCTACCTCAACTTGTTATGCTAGACTTTGTTGACTTACTATTGGACACATTACCTATTCTCAGATGGTGCTGGGGTGATGAAAGATGTGGGGTTAGCAGGAAGAGGAGAGGTAAAAGGAATTGTACTGGGTATGTAAAATTAAAAAAAATTAAAAATTGTTGGTGCATAAAGGAGGTGCAAATGGAAAATGGAAACCTATGTGTAGGCAGATCACGACATCCATGAGGACACTCTTTCTCTTTCCCTTTGGATAATGATCGAAAATAGTCAATTCAACAACTTTCATGTGAGAGAGGCTTATTTCACATGGGGAAACTGCTATGTTTAAAATATACTATGTAATGTAGTAGGATTTACTCATTATTAACCTTTACAAAATGTAATTATTTGCCTGACAACTCACAGAGAACATATGGACAGGTGTTGCATTGTAGGGTATGTTAATGATATGACCTCTTATAGATTGACAATGCTCCAATCGATGAGCTCACTACCTAGAGTATAGGGACACTACAAATAGGATGTAGTGAGTCATTTGAAGGAGAAAAAGAGAACATAAATTTGAGGAAGAAAACGAGGATGTATTTGGTAGAGTGTATAGAGAATAGTGGGTAATGAACATGGTCTCTGGTGGCAGTAGAGACAAGGGGGATATTTACAGCAACTCTACACAGCAAAGGCCAAAGGCATCAACATGGCTTCAGGTAGTAGCAATGACAATAAACCAAGGAATGGACTTCCATGGAAATATGTGACATGAAGAATACCAGAAACCTCCTACAGTTACTTAAACTGTTATCAATCAACAATCAAAATACAAAAATAATGAAACAACTATTTTCTTAAATATGTTTCAAATATAAGACAATTTGGTTTAGAAAATTGATTTCAAGGAAATGTACCGGACTAGAACCTCTCAGGCTAGTGATCTAGCTGAAAAAATTGTTTGAAAACTATAATAACAATAGCAATACCAAGATGAAAAATGTAATAAGTTTAGCAGAAAGTTGAGAAAAATATTCCCAAAAGATTTCAAGATAGATTATCCATTGCATAAAATCTTCCTATATTTTAGATTACCTTCAATGAGATGTGAAAAATGTGAGTGCAAACCAGTACATTTTTACTCAATATATGCAGTGATCTGCCTTGGCTAGCCTGTTATAATTGCATGCAGAGTCCTTGAACAGAGCAAACAGATCTGGGAAGAGCTTGGCCCCAGATGCCTCGTTTTCATCGTAAACACAATCATGGCATCCATGATGCCTTTAACGGAGATGAATGTTCAGTTTCTAGGTATTGGAACAATATCTCAGGTGAAATAGAGTGTAAAATGGCTTAAATGAATTGGAACAGAATGACAGAAAAGGAGATGGAAGCCATATTCCTCTAAAATAGTATTGAATCTATATGGTTGTGACTTTCTAAAGCAATGGAATTCCTAGATTTCAAAAGTAGAACTCTATTAAGGAGGAGATGTAATGGCTCATCTATCGATATGACAATTAGATACCTGGTAAGGCAAAGTCATTTCATAAGCCTGGGGTAAGGTCTCATTTTTGTCTTTACGGAGTAATACATACAACAATATTTAATAAATTAAAATGATTCTGTATGGCTGCATGCTTAAAACTGAAGGGAGATTGATTATAAAAGGATTATAATCAAAAAAAAAAAATAAGGCCAATTGGTACCAATATGCACTACTGGATAATTTCTCAATTCTCACTATTTTACAACTCTCTATCTCTGTGTCTCTGTCTCTGTTTCTGTCTCTGTCTCTGCCTCTCTTTCTTTCTCTCTTAATGTGTTCCTGGTTTGATTTTAGATAATGCTGGCTTTGGTGATGTAGTAAGCGGTTTTCTCCCTCTCTAAACCTAAGCACATTAATAAAGAAAACTTGAGAGACTCTGTCTTACATCAGAAAAGTCACCTGGTTTGGGACAGAAGAGAGCCAGAATATACAGGAGCCAATATTACTGCTAATTTAACTTTAACAGTATTTATCTCAATATTTCTTTCTTCTTAACCTCAAAACCTACTCTCCATACAATTTTCTCCTGAAGACATAAAATCTTCATTTGATATTCATAATGTTTAGGTTTTCCACTGTAAAGAACATTTTCTCCTATCAGCAGTCTCCAAAGCTTCTGGAAAATAGACAGGGCCCCACCACAATGATGTTATCCGAGAGAGAGAGAGAGAGAGAGAGAGAGAGAGAGAGAGAGAGAGAGAGAGAGAGAGAGAGAGAGAGATAAACTGGTGTACACCACTCAAAGATTGTTTTTGACTATTCAGAAAGGTTACAAGATAGCTTTCGATGAATATTCTTAATGTCCCAGGTTTAACAAAATTAACAGATGTACTTACCCAGTACACTGAGAATGGTTATAGATATTTATATTCAGTCCTTTAAGACTTAATCACTGCCTTAGTTTTTTTTTCAATATTGATATCTAATAAATTTTTGATTAAAATGATTAATGTGGTTTATCACAACAGAAAGTTTTTGAATACTGTACTTCATGATCTTTTCCTGTATAAGTTAATTACTCATGTAGTATTTTATCAAATAACTAGACACCTGATAGGTAATCAATTTTTATCTTTACTTAAGAATAAAATTTTAATGTGTATGCTTTAGAAATGCCTCATTTTATCAATCTCATGTACATCATTTGATTTCAGTTATTAAGCATTTCAACAGGAATAGTTTTTAAAGATTTAATATTGTAATTGCATTAGAATCTAGTCCTTCATCCTAACATATTGGTCAGATGCTAATACATGGGAATAGACCTATCACTGTTCATCTTTCTCTATGAATCAATTCTTGTCTACCTAATGACATTCAGCTTTTGTCATCATCCTTATCAATATTTATAATATTTATTTTCTATGAATTTCTTTATTTATTTAGATTACAATAAATAAAGTCATATTTTTTATCCATGTGTCCTCTGGTTGAAACATTCCCCATCATGCCCCTCCCAGTTCACACTTATGCAAATATCTTAAACAGTGGGTTGGAAATATGGAGAGAAGAAACACAAAAATTAGGCACTATTGTTTTGAGATGTAGAAATAATACAATGTTATAAGTGTTTCCCAGAATATAAGATTTCACATTTAGCGATGTTTTATTGAAAAACTCAGGAGTCACTCAAGCTTGGAATAAATTAATTTTATTAAAGGTCTGGTTTAAAATTATGACTATTTCTTTCTCGTCACTTGACTTTATATCAAGACATTTTATTAATCTGTGAATATAATAAACAAAATAAAGACTGTATAACTATTTAAATAAGTTATGAAGACTACATACTCTGTAGCTACTCTCTCCTTGCTACCAACATTTAGGTAGATATTGGCAGCAAAGCTGATTTTATGGCTATCTGTGAGATAAATACTTGAGATACATTTTCCAATTTTCATATAATTTTGTTAGTGTAAATTGAGGATCCTTCTAAAGTAAAATATATGATCACTCTTCAGATTTCAAATGCATTGATAATAGCAAGATGTTGGATTTAAGAAATCAGAAGACAGTGAAATATAGATGGAAGTTTTCAAAATTTGTATGAACTTTCTCTATGAGTTTAAAATTATTTTATTTCTTCCAAACACTTAGTCAATTGGGGTCAGTTAGCCTAGATGTGACTTTTCACAGCAGTGGACATAGAAAGTTTTTTATATGCCAAAGAATGTCCATTCTCCTGTGTTAATGCCATGTGAATCAGAAATGGCAGATTTAACGGGGAATTTGTCATTTGAAAAATCCAGATATTTCTCTCCTTTTGCCATGAATATCATTGAATAAAAATTAAAATAGAATATGCATCTTATCAGTTCATAGGAGATGTTACCTAACTCTTAATAAAGAACAATACTTATCGATCAAAGATACAAGCAGGTTTTGATACTCAAGGATGAATATTATTATAAAGAGCCAAACACATCCAACTGCTATTGAAAATAAATATTTTCAATGAGACCACATGGAGGTAAGACTTTTGTTACTCAGCATTTGGTTTCCAGATGTTGGCATTCGGGTGATTCTCTATCTTAAATTATTTTTTTTATTGAGAATAACAAAAAGTATTTCAGTTACTTCATGGAAATAGTTAAGTATTGATTATGACTAAAAATGTGAAAGAAATTCAGAAACATAATAAAATTTACTCTTATCTTTCTCCTTTTGAATCAGTAAACAGAAAGGAGATGAAAAAGAATAAGATTAGAATGTGCATAGCATCTTGAGAATAATTGTATTGTAAATAATTATTAGGGTAAAGTATGTAAGGATTAGTGTGAATAGAACACAATAATATGTCAATACTCTATATGTTATCTTTAAATATTAGAGATCTTTTTTACATTTGAAGGAGTGGACAGATCATTCCCTAAGGATGTATGTTTAACTAGGTCCTCAAATTCAGAGGAGTCTTCAGCTATCACACAGGTATGTTGGGAACTGTGGGACAGTGTCCAGAGAAGTGGTTCTCTACCTTTCTAATGCTGTGGTTCTTTAATAATCGTCCTTATGTCAGGGTGACTTCCCAGTCATGAAATTATTTTTTGTACATCTTCGCAACTGAAATATTGCTACTGTTCTGAATTATAATGTATTATTTTTGGAGACTGATGTCTGACAATGAGTTCTAAATCCATAGGTAGAGAGCTAATTGTAGAGAGTGTGTTAGATTTAGTAACTTTTATTTGTGCCCCATCCACTCAGTTGCGATGATAGATAGAAGCAACACATTCATGAACTGATTTGGAAAGCAACCTGTCAGAATCTATGGAAGAGAGATGCAAAGACACTCCAAATGAGGATCTTCAGTTTTTAAAAAAATTCTTTGCTATATTGTATTCCAGGGCCACAGTGTAGTTACCTAGTAGCTCCTTGTAGCTACTAAAAGATCAGAGTATCACTTCCAATTTTGATTTGGAGCAAGCCTGAGGTCTGCATAGGAACAAAGGTCAAACAGGAGAGGTAGAGTAGAATCTGATGACAGTTAATAATTCATGGAATGTCTCAGGAGATAACTTGTAATGATCCAAGCCAGGAGGTAGTCAAAGAAAGGGCTTGGCAAATAGCCAGCTAAGATAACAGAGGAAGTCTAAAAATCCCCCCAAAGACACTTGTATCCATACTAAAACAGTCCAATTGATGTATAACCTTGTGGGTTTTTCCATTTAAAAAAACAGCTCCCAAAGGGCAACTCCTCCCCTGGCCACTGCTACACGTGTGTGTCAGGAGTCCCTTCTCACGATGCTTGAAATTTTCAATAAATCTTGCTTTTGCATTTTGAAGAGTTTCTTTTCTGGTGATCTTTTGGAGGTGGGTCTCATGACCAGAGCAAACTACTACTATCAAATAATCCCTCAAAGATTTAACCTTAATTACAAATGTTCAGCCAATTTTTCATACTTGTTTTTATCTTACTCTTACATGAAAATTAACCAGTATTTTTGATTTTTGATTTGCCACATGGGTCATGGCTTATGACCTCACATAGCCAGCTTCCTCAGATGCTTTCTGGAGAATTATCTGAATCTGCTCTTCTCTCATCATTCTCCTAGATTATTTGTCCTGATTACAGTTCCTGTCTGGATACAGTCCAAGTACATTTTGATGAAACTGATGCAAGTAATAGATCATCACAGTGTTCAAAATTATTATTTACAGTAATATCTTTCCCAGATTAACTCTAAAACTCAGTGTTCCTGAAAGAGAGAATACAATGACTTCTACTTCAAAATGGATAAGAAGTAGCTAGTCCTGAGGCCAAATATGTGGGTCACCACAGCCAGTATTCACTTATTTAAGTAAACCCAAATTAAAGGTTTTCATGTTGCAAAATTTTCAAGATATTTTTATGGCAATAGAACAAATGAAAAAATTATTTTCAAATACATTTGTGAACATATCAGGCAGGCAGATATATGGTGTTTTGATACCTGGGTACATCTTTAGCCAAATGATTTAAAGTGATTCAATATTGTATGGATCACTGATTGTGAAGTACTTAAGGACGGACATTGTCAGAATTGAAATAACTTCCTCATGGTAACAGACAGCAAAATATTATAATGTAGAAAGCAGGCAGAACAGAACTTTTATTAAAACAAAAGCCATTATTCAAGAGTGATCTTAAGTAAGATCTTCCATTGGCCATGGAAAAAATGGACTAGAAGAATTCTTACACAATATTTAAAGCAGTAGCTGTATTTAATCACAAGAAATTCAAGTTGTTGATACTGTCTTATCATTGTCATTGAATATGATCATTTAACAGATATCTTTTCCAAAATGAATATGTATCAATGTGTACTGGAATTTGCCTCTCTGGAAAAAATTTTATATCATATTTAGTGTAATTTTACAGAACAGCTGAGCTTAATGACAGGTAACAGGACCATGTTTCCTCATAGCATGAGTGTGGGGAGGGTCATCAGAGCAAAGATTCCTGACACTGCCCTTCTTATATCCTTCTCTCAGCTGTATATAAGTCTGCACCAGGTGCATATGTTCTTCTTGGGACAAATTAGAGATGAAGGTGGGACACACTTTTAGATACAGACATTTTCAAACACTTCAAACACAGAACAGTCTTCTAATAGTTGGTAATTTTATCAGATACTATATTCAATTTGTGAACTTTGTATTACTAAATATTTGGTAAGTGATGTCTAAAGTACATGTTTTTTATAAAATGGAACCAGGTGATCTACAAATAGTCATGCGTAGTACATTAAGTACAGGTTAAGTGAGGTTAAAGTGGGTGTTTAATATTGGGATCTGGAGAAGAACTTAGAAAGATAGGAAACTCATCCAGAGGAGAGGATCTAAAATACACCAGATTTTATATGAAATATGTTTAGAAGCCATTTGTAAATACTGGAGCAGCCACAGTATGTCTGGATCCAACTATTCTGAGGGTGATAGAAATCTGACACTTGGGATTAGGGGGTAAAACATGGGAGCTGACATGGGGAATATTACTTAGTATTTTCCACATCATGAAAATCTTCTATCCAATGCTCATGATTCTTAGGACTTCTGCTTTTCTTCCAACACATAAAATTAAACTGTAACATTGTTTTCTCATCATAAATATTGTCATTGCAATCCATTAAATACTTTCATTTTCAACACTTGCTTGTCTTTAGGTGTCAATGTGAAACAATAAACTCTGCTTTTTCAGTCTATTTTATAAATTAAATCACTAGAAATGTATAATATCAGTAGCAAGTAAATATGTTAGTCTGCAATCAGAGGTATGCCTGAAGTCTGGATCAGATGTATAGGAGAGACAAATTATGTATAAAATGATTCCTACAGAAAGGAAGAAACATAATTCCCTTATCTTAATTTCAGCCTTGGGAACTGAAACAGAACCAATGCGTGTTATGGTGGAGACACTTAACCTATATAAATATGAAATACTCCAAGACTTGAAGATGCACAGTTCTTGATGATATTTTGTGATACTTTAGGAAAAATAACACAGAATTTAAGGGTGAATTTCAACTTTAATAAATCCAAATGAAGAATTGAGAAATGTAGGGACCTCCTGGCTGTCAAGATGGCACTGAGGGAAAGTGAGATGGGCAGAGACCAAATGTTTTACAACAAAAGAGGAGTGGTCCCTAGAATCAGGTGAGATGAAGCAGGGGTACTTTTAAAACCCTTGTTGGTACTTTTGAAAATACTAGATATCTAAATGTATGATTATATTATCTTTTAGATGATTGATTTAGAAAAGGATACCTCTAAATCTTTTTGGAATTTTTTTTTTTTTAAAAAATACTTGTTATTTCTAATCAATAAGCATTTAATTTGATTTGACTCCTGGGCAAGGGATACTTACCCTTCCTTGGCCCCAGCTGCTTCTAATATAAGTGGCAGAAGATCCCAGTGGGAAGGCAATAGACCTTCACAGACTCTTCTGAATCTTTGTGCCCTGAGGCTCATTGTGTAGCATGAATTCTGATTGTAGTAAAAGAGACTCAGAGCTAGGTATTGGAGAAAGGCAGAACTATCAGAGAGAGAAACACCAGAGTCAAATTTTACACTTCTATCTTCCAGCTTCATCCATACTACTGTTTGCTTCTAATTGCTGCTGTTCTCCTAACCTGCCTTAAATACCCTTTTGGCCCAGCTACATCCCATGCATATTAGGAGTAAAACCATGTGCTGGGGGTCTGTTGTTATATCCCCCTTTTCATTTCTGATTTTGTTGATTCAGATACTCTTTCTCTATGCTTTTTGGTTAGTTTGGACAAAGGATTATCTCTCTTGTTGAGTTTCTCAAAGTAGCAACTCTTGTTGTGGAATGTATTCTGTATGCTGTAAATAAAGGAGTTGTTTTGGCCTAAGTGCAGCACTGTAGAAGTGGGTGGAGAATCAATGGTGAGACAGGTAGAAGGAGGGTGGAGTTAGCCATTCTCCATTCTACCCCCAAAGAATAGATATGTAAGAAATGCAGGTGAGCCACAGGCTGGGCCACGTGGTGTGTAGATTACTAGAAATGGGTTAATTAAGATGAAAGAGCTAGCTAGTAATGTGCTTGTGCTAACGGCCAAACAGTATGAAGTTAATGTAAGTGTATAATCCATTTCTTTGGGGGACAAAAGCCACCATGGCCCAGTTCTGAACCTCTGGCCCAAATGAACAGGAAACATTCTACAACAAACTCTTTTTTTTGGCAGCTTTAACTCTTTCATTTATAGTCAAAAAAACTTAGAAAAGACAATAACATACAGTATCTAGACACTCTTTGTATTTTCCATTTTATGTGGCTTATTACTATTTCTTTTTACTCTATTTCTTTTTTGTAAAGGACTTTCTCTATCCTTTTTCCTTTTTTATTTTCTCTCTCAAGCCTATGTATATTTTAAACATACCCTGAACCATTTACAGGTTTTTTTTTTTTTTTAAATCTGTGTCTACTGTATATCTCTTACTTTTTTCTGTTTCTGACTACCTTTGCTTGGCTAGGGTGGCTGATCCACCCAGCTGTTGCTATTCTTTCTGTTTTGACACACCTTTAATCAATCAAGGTTTGGTTTAAGGATTAAAGGCTTCACTAAGATGGCTGACTTCACCCAGCTCCCTTTATTATTTTCTATTTCTGTTCACACCTTTAATCTTCCACCCAGTTTCCTCTATTTCTTTGTTTCAGTTCATACCTTTATTCTGTCAAGGTGTTGCTAAGGATTAAAGGTGTTACTAGGGTGGCTGGTTGGCTTCACCCAGCTCCTAGTCTAACTTCATAGGATTTAGCTTTTTAGCAGAGGTACTGCTAGGGGCCACAATTATTACTCTGAAGAATTTTAGGATCTATATAATCACCAAGTAAAACACTGCCTTCGGCCTCTCATTAATTCTATTTAAGTATTTGACTGCAAAACCATCTTAAAAGACTCACAAGTGTTTTGCCTCTAAGGCTGAATCAGGAAACTTCAGTTAAAAAAGTCATGCCTCTGCTTGCCTCCAGCAAACAGAGCTGATCCAAGAAAATACTGCCACTACTAAGACTCAATCTTTGACTCTGTTCCCTTTTGCCTGTGAGAACAGAAACCTTAAATCTACCATAAGCAGCTTGTTTCTTACATTGAGGCACAGGAACTGGCTTTGTTGTAGCTTTTAAACTGTACTCTAAAAGCCTGCCATTTTTTGTATTTATCAAGAAAAACAGTAAATTGAATTTAAAATGCTGATAAGTGAAAAACAACTATAAAGAAAATAAAAGTCATAAGCATGACTTATCAGGGGTGATAATGCAAATAATTTGCTACACATAAAATTACTTTGTGTTCAGCTTTCCCTCTGGATTTTATTTTCTATCGCTGTATTTCCCCATTCAAGGTCCCTTCCCCCTCTTGCCACATCAGGTCATTTTTTCTTCTCCACAACTCCCCATCCCCTCCCCGGGCAGGCTGCAGACAGTCCCATGGTCCCACTGATCCAGTAATACTTAGTTCAGTCTCCACTCCTGGCAAATCCAGTTTTGTCCCTCCTCCTTCAAGAGTGAGTCAGGTGTTCCTATAGGTGGAGTGGGATCCAAAGGGTCAGTAAAGGGTGTTTCTGATCCCAAGCTGTTTAGTGGTTGTGATTTTCAGCTTGGGCATGCTTGGCTTTCTTCATGTTAGTTTGTTTAGAGAACACTAATGAGTGAGTACATCCCCTGCTTATCTTTCTGAGTTTGTGATACCTCTCTCAGGGGGGATATTCTCCAAATTCATTCATTTGCCTGCAAATTTTAGGATATCATTTTTTCTTACTGCTGAGTAGTACTCCATTGTGCAGATGTACCACAGTTTGTTAATCCATTTTTCAGTTTAGGGACATCTAGGTTGTTTCCAGGTTATTGCTATAACAAATAATGCTGCTATGAACATAGTTGAGCTAATACCTTTGGAGTGTGACTGTGCATCTTTAGGGTATACACCTAGAAGTGGTATTGCTGGGTGCTTGGGGAGATTGATTCTCAATTTTCTGAGAAGCCTCCACATTGCATTCCAAAGTGGCTGAACAAGCTTACACTCCCACCAACAATGGAGGAGTGTTCCCCTTGCTCGGCATCCTCTCCAACATAGGCTGTCATCTGTGCCTTTTATCTTAGCCACTCTAATAGGTGTTAGGTGGTATCTCAGAGTTGTTTGATTTGCATTTCTCTGATGGCTAAAGATGATGAGCATTTTTTCAGGTGCCTTTTAGCCATTTGTAATTCCTCTACTAAGAATTGCCTTTTTAGATCTGAACCCCATTATTTCATTGGGGTATTCAAGGTTTTGGGCTTTAGATTCTTGAGCTCTTTATATATCTTAGAGATCAGTCTTCTATCACTTATAGGGTTGGTGAAAATCTTTTCCCATTCTGTAGGCTGTTATTTTGTCCTATTGACAGTGTCTTTGGCTTTACAGAAGCTTCTTAGATTCAGGAGATCCCACTTATTGATTATTTGTCTTACTGTCTGTGCCACTGGTGTTATATTTAGGAAGTGGTCGCCTGTGCCAATTCGTAGAAGTGTATTTAAATTTTCTTTTCTATCAAGTTTAAAGTGGCTAGGTTTATGTTGAGGTCTTTGATCCACTTGGATTTGAGTTTTGTGCAGGGTGACAGGCTCGGATCCATTTGCATTTTTCTACACACTTCCATCCAGCTGTGCCAACACCATTTGCTAAATATACTGTATTTTTTCCATTGAATGTTTTGGGCCTCTTCGTCAAAGATCAGTTGTCCATAGGTTTTTGGGTTAATGTCTGGATCCTCAATTCTATTCCATTGATCCACAAGTCTGTTTTTATGCCAATAGCAGGCTGTTTTTATTACTGTAGCTCTATAGTATAACTTGAAGTCAGGGATGGTGATAACTCCTGAGGTTCTTTTGTTGAGTAAAATTATTTTGGCAATCATGGCTTCCCTGTTATTCCAAATGAAATTGAATATTGTTCTTTCAAGGTCCAAAAAATATTGTGTTGGGATTTTGATGGGCAGTGCATTGAATCTGTAGAGTGCCTTCTGCGGAATTGCCATTTTTACTATGTTGATCCTACCTATCCAGGAACATGGGAGAGCTTTCCATTTTCTGACATCCTCTTCAAATTCTTTCTTCAGTGATTTAAAATTTTTGTCAAATAGGTCTGTTACATCTTTGGTTATAGTTACTCCAAGGTATTTAAAGCTATTTGCAGCTATTATGAAGGGTAATATTTCCCTTATTTCTTTTTCAGCTCTTCTATCTTTAGTGTATAGAAGTGCTACTGATTTCTTTGAGTTAATCTTGTATCCTGCTACCTTGCTGAAGGTGTTTATCAGCTGTAGCAGTTTCTTGGAAGAATTTTGTGGGTCACTTATGTATGCAATCATATCATCTGCAAATAGAGATAGTTTCACTTCTTCTTTTCCAGTTTTTATCCCCTTAATCTCTTTTTGTTCCAATATTGCATTAGCTAAAACTTCAAGAACTATATTGAATAGATAAGGGGAGAGAGGACATCCTTGTCTATTTCCTGATTTTAGTGGGATTGCTTTGAGTTTTTCTCCATTAAATTTTATACTTTCTGTCAGCTTCTTGTAAATCGCCTTTATTATATTTAGGTATTCTCACTGTATTCCTGATCTTTCCAGGTCTTTAATCATAAAGGGGTGTTGAATTTTATCAAAGGATTTTTCAGCATCTAAGGATATGATCATGTGGTTTTGTTCCTTTAGTTTGTTTATATGATGGATAACATTTACAGTTTTTCGTGTGGTAAGCCAGCCCTGACTTTCTGGGATGAAGCCTACTTGGTGTGGTGGATGATATCTTTTATACATTGTACAACAAACTCTATCAATCATTAATTTTTGGATTAATTTTTTTTCAATTGTATTGATTTTAGCTCAAGTTTAATTGTTTCCTGCCCTCTACTCCTAGATGAGTTTTCTCCTGAGTGTTCTAAGGCTTACAGGTGTGATGTTAGTTCTCTAGTGTGGGAATTTTCTAGGTTTTTCATATAGGTATCTAGTGCTATGAATTTTCCTTTTAAGTCTGCTTTCATTGTTTGGGTACATTGTGGAACTATTTTCAATAAATTCTAGGAAGACTTCAATTTCTTTCTTAATTTTTTCCTTGACCCAGAGCTGATTCAGTTGAGTAATGTCGAATTTTTATGAGTTGGTAGGCTTTCTGTGATTTTAGACGTTATTGACATCTATCTTCAGGCCCTGGGGGTTTGATGTGATACAAGGGATGATTTCCATTTTTTTGTATCTATTGATATTTGATTTATGACCATTTATGTGGTCAATTTTATAGAAATTTCCATGTGGTGCTGAGAAATATGTATATATTTTGGCATTTGAGTGGAAGCTCCTGTAAGTATCTACTAAATCCAATTGTATCATAAACTCTGTTGAAATTCTTATTTCTCTGTTCAGTTTGTGTTATTTGACCTGCTCATACTTTGAAAATCTATATTCCACAAAAATTTAAAACCTACAAGCAATGGATAGCTGTTTGGACAGTTACTATTTACCAAAATTAAATGGAGATCAGATTAAATATCTAAACAAACCTATAAACCTAAAAGAAATTGAAGCTGTCATTTAAAGCCTCCCAAGTTAAAAAAAAATAAAACCCAGATTCAGATGGTTTGATTACAGAGTTCTACCAGACATTCCAATAATAGCTATTATCAATACTCATCTAGCTGTTTCACACAGATGAAACTGAAGGAATATTGCCAAATAATTTTTATGAGGCCACAATTACCCCAATACCCATGCCACTCAAGGATGCAACAAAAAAGGAGAATTACAGACCAATTTCCCTTATGAATATTGATGCTAAAATTCTCAACAAAATTCTGCCAAACCATATACAACAACATATAAAACCTATCATCCACCATGATCAAGTAGGCTTCATCCCAGAAGTGCAGCTAAGGCTCAACATTCAAAGAACCATAAATGTCATCTATCATATAACCAAATTGAAGGAAAAGAACCACATGATCATATTCTTAGAAGCTGAAAAAGTACTTGACAAAATCCACCACTCTTTTATGATAAAATTCCTAGAGAAATTAGGAAAACAGAAAATATCTAAATATAATAAAGGCAATTGAGCAGAATCTCACAGCCAACATCAAACTTAATGGAAAAAAACTCAAAGTAATCTCACTGAAATCGGAAACTAGACAAGGATATCCTTTCACCCACTATCTATTCAATATAGTTCTTGAAGCTTTAGCTAAAGCAATAAGAGAGTGAAAGAAGATTAAGGGGATACAAATTGGAAAAGAAGACATGAAAGTATCTCTATTTGCAGATGATATGATTGTGTACCAAAGTGACCTACAAAATTCTACAAAGGAATTCTACAGTCGATAAACACCTTCTGAAATGTAGGAGGAGACAAGATTAACTCAAAAAAATCAGTAGCCCTCCTATACACTAAAGATAAAAGGGCTAAAAAGAAATAAGGGAAAATCACTTTTTATAATAGCTGCAAATAACATTAAATACCTTGAAGAAACTATAAATGAAAGTAACAGATCTATTTGACAAAAACTTTAAATCACTGAAGAAATTGAGGAGGACATCAGAAAATGGAAATATCTCCTATAATACAGCATAGGTAGGATCAACATGGTAAAAATGTCAATTCTACCAAAAGCAATCTACATATTAAATGCACTTCCCATCAAAATCCCAATACAATTTTTTTTTACAGAACTTGAAAGAACAATCTTCAATTTTATTTGGAATAACAGGAAAGCCAGAGTTGCCAAAACAGTTTTACTCCTCAAAAGAACCTCAGGAAGCATCACCATCCCCGACTTCAAGTTACACTATGGAGCTACAGCATTAAGAACAGCCTGGTTGCTATTTATTCCTGATCTCTCCAGGGCTTTAATCATAAAGGAGTGTTGGATTTTGTCAAAGGCTTTTTCCGCATCTAAGGAT
This sequence comes from Sigmodon hispidus, assembly GCA_004025045.1. NCBI lineage: Eukaryota > Metazoa > Chordata > Mammalia > Rodentia > Cricetidae > Sigmodon > Sigmodon hispidus. Next base: position 120 of record PVIH01019427.1, on the reverse strand, counting down.
ATGATCATGTGGTTTTGTTCCTTTAGTTCGTTTATATGATGGATAACATTTACAGTTTTTCGTATGTTGAACCAGCCCTGCATTTCTGGGATGAAGCCTACTTGGTCATGGTGGATGATA
>PVIH01019426.1:0-35366 GCA_004025045.1 Sigmodon hispidus | reverse complement strand
TGGCCTGTGACATAACTGCCACAGCAGGTCTAGCCAAGCTCAGTCACTAACTGCCATTAGTGAAGTAAGGGCTCTGCAGGGTTCTGGGAAGATGAGAAGAAAGCACCCAAGAATTTTGGGAAGCCTCCGCAACCCACTTCCTTCTCAGACTGCACCACTGTATATTTTCCCAGCCAATGTTCACCTCGTCCCTTCTCAGTCTTCCAGCCTCCATCCCGTGATCTATGTGAACCCTCTCTCTGTTTTCTACCCCACTTCCTTCCCTACTCTGAAGAATGCTACCTACTTCCCCACCTTAATGATGGCGATGCCCAGCTCCTCCTGTGTAGCCAAACTTTCCTGTAAGCGCCCTGCCCTCTCCCAACCCCCTTCCTGTTCTGCCCTCATGACTTCCTCCCCTACAAGGGCACTGCTGGGTAGTTGGCAAGGCTCTCTTTCCCATCAGGATGCTGTCTGCCCTCATTCGGACTGGGTAAGTCTAAAACCTCAAATAACCAAGTCTTGTAGATGGTTCACTTCAGAAATGCCAAGATTGTTTTCCTAGTAGCCATCGTGGTGAACACAGAAAAAAAATCAGGATAACATAGCCAGCTGACAGCCTGGATCTCATTCTCCTGATGTCTATATTAGCTTCTTCTCTCACTAAAACTTCTAGTAACCAAAAAAGTCTAGAGGGTTTAGAGAAATCTGAACTCTAAGAAGGGTTTCCCACAGTTATCAGAAAGCCTTCTTTGGAGAGAACCACACATGGTTTCTGGATGTCTTTCAGCATATCCTTCAGGAGTTGAGGAAAAATTCTCCAGACACAGAGCCTGGATTTGGAGGCCACAGATGGGACCCCACGCTGTCGGTAAGGATGGCTCAGTGAGCATGGGGAAGCTGTGCAGTGCATCAGGTGACAGCTAAGAGGGCCAGAAGCCAGCCTGACCTGAGTCTGAGCTCTGGCTTCAGCCTAGGAGTAAGTTACATTGTGAGCAAATCCTCTTTTTTTTCTTTTATTAGTATAATTTTTTTCTCACATAATACCCTGATTACAATTTCCCCTCCCTCTTCTCCTCCCACCTCCCTTCCCATGCAAACCCACACCCTTTCTTATCTCACTACAAAACATACAGGCTCCAATGTGATAACAAAACTAACATATTGGAATTGAACAAAGCAAACAGAAGGAAAGGAGCCCAAAAGAAGGCTCAAGAACCACAGCCTGCCTTGTTTGCACACTCAGGAGTGCCACAGAAATACCAACTTATTCAAAGCCAAAAGAACCTGTAGGATTAAAAAAAACAAATAGAAATAAAATTAAAAGGTTAAAAACTTTGAAAAGCCCTGACATGACATCACGAGACAAGAAGCCTACAAAGAGGCCTGTGAATTCATTTTCTGTCCACCATCTTAGATGTGTAGCTGGTAGAAGTCTCTTTCCATTCTGCAGGCTGCTGCTTTGTCTGAATGGTGTTCTTTGCTAAGCAAATGCTGTTCAGTTTCATGAGGTCCCATTTGTAATGGTTGATTTTAGTGCCTGTGCTATAAGTGTTCTGTTTAGAAAGTCTTCTCCTACGACAATGAGTTTGAGGCTGTTCCTTACTTTCTTTTATATGAGGTTCATTGTATTAGACCTATGCTAAGTTCTTTGATCCATTTGGAGAAGAGTTTTGTGCAGGGAGGTTAGTACAGACCTATTTCTATTCTTCTACATACAGTTCAGTTATCATCCATTTGTGGAAGGTGTTGTCTTTTCCAGACTTTCTCTGAGGACCCTATTCACACTATCCCCTTCAATACTGGACCCAACTTCCCCTAACATTTCAGTTCAGTAGTTCCCTATTCTCTTATCCCAGCACAAGCCAGCCACCCTCCACAGACTAGATGAGCCAGTCTTCCTCCATGGGAGGGTTTACCCACCATCCCTGAAGCTTAGCAGTGTCAAGGCTGTGCCTTCCAAACAGACTGATCTAGTGTACATGGGGTAAAGGCTGACACTGGCAGCATGCTGTCTGGAGCATCACTATCCATTTCCTCATTGGCCTTTTTTCTTTATCTGACCATACCTGCAAAACATCCCCAGGATATGAGTGAAACCATTGCCCCAAAGATTTCACTGCCAAATATCAGGGTGATGGCCTAGCTTTTACCTGATAAATTGAGGGCCGTAGAACTGGTCATGAATCCGATTCCCTGTTTCCTTAGGTACCAGGGAAGCAACATCCAGAGACTCAGCCTGGAAACCATGATGTGGAAGAGACTCAAGCCCTGGTTAAGTGTGGTGCCTTCACTCAGTAAGCACCGGCAAGTACAGTACCTTTCACATTTAGCTGGGCCTTCCCATATCAGCCATTAATCAAGAAAATGCCCTGACGTCTTGCTTACAGGACAATATTATGGAGGCATTTTTCTCATCCAAGGCCCCCTCCTCTCATATGACTGTAGCTTACATCAAGCTGCCAAAAGCCAGCTGGTACAATTTCTTTTATTAATTGCACAATGTAGATTCTCAAAATAAGACTGTTATGTGAAATACTGCTTTTTATTCAGTTCTATGAAATTTCAACAGGCACATTCTTTCATTAAATGTGTCTTAAATGGAGTACTATGCTTTCTAGGATCTAGGCTGATAATCATAAGGAATAGTTTTGCAGCCTGGGACTCTACTTGTTTGTGCTACACATGTAATACTCTTCTAATAATGTTCTTGGCATCTGTATTATGCAGACAGACTGTAAGTACTCTGTGGAGTTTTGCATGCTTTAAAGACTATCAATCTTAGAGAGTTTCTATTCAAATATAGTCTCAATACTTTCTGATCCAAGGGTAGGGGAATCAGTCTGGCCAAAACTGTTTTTAGGTACCTGTGTAGTAATATAAAACTTTCTTCAAGTGAATTTTCAGGGAAAACTGCCTATTTAATGTCTCATGCCTATGCATAATTGGTATGCATATGATTAATTACATTTTGGGAAGGAACATATGTAGTAGAAAAATGATTTTTATCAATCTATCAATCAAAGAAAGAGTCACACTCATAACACCCTTGAGTAACCAAATACCTCTTTCTCTTTAACCCTATAAAAAGAAGCCTCAGACAGTCACCAAGGCCTGTGTGTCTATTTACTCTGTGGCCATTGTCTCTCTTATATCGTATTCTGACCCACCCTATAGATTTGCTTTGAATACTTTCCCAGCTCCCTTTGCAAACTGTATGAGTCCCTATTCAGATACTGAAAATGCCTGACCAAGACAGCATCCAGTAATAACATCAGGAAGACAAATGCAGCAGCCTCCTCTTTCCCCTCAGGGTTTAGCATCTGACCTTCCTCTTGTAGCAGGCTCTCTATTGGAGTCATGGAAGGCAGGGAGCCTCAGATTTTCAATGCAGATTTTCCTTCAACTTCATTACACTGTTGATGTCACGAGCCATTATCTCCACTTTACACTCGACATTTAATAAGGAAAGAAAATCCTAGATCATTATTTAAATCCTAGTCCAAACAATTAAAATCTAGACCTTCTCAGTTCCTGATACTCGCCTGACTTTTTTTTTTTTTTCTCACCAGGGGAACCTGAAATGACAATATTACAAGATTCCCCAGTTACTCCAAGACCCAAAGGGACTTTACTCTCTACAAAGCTAACATGTGCCACCAGAAACAAGAGGATCTTGAGAGAGGTAGCACACCTCCGTGTATCCATCCTGTGCATTAAATAAACAAAGTAGGCAACTTTCACAAAAATAAATGTTTCATTTGCAAAGAAATCAATGACTGAAATTTTATCAATTTCAGACAATAGAACTGAATCACAAACAAAGAATGTTAAGAGAAAGGGAGAGAGATTTTATACTGGCAAATGATTTAGTACTCAATGAGAAAAAAAAATGGGGGAGCACGTTGTGTGAGGGAAAATTATAATAAAAATGAAAGTGCAAATTGATGAGCCTATTTTCACTAGAAATTTCAGCCTCCCCTTATCAGAAGTAAAATGAAGTAAAATGAAAATTGGAGTGGGATGTCTTTCTGTACACTGTAAATCACCATTGGATAGTGAAGGAACTATTTTGGCCTATGGCATAGCAGTAGAGGCAGGCGGAAATTCCAAGCATAGATGGAGAAAGAGAGTGCAGTTTAGAGAGACAAGATGTAATGGAACACAGGTTAAGCCAATAGCCATGTGGCAAACCACAGATTAATAGAAATGGGTTGAGTTAAATTGTAAGAGCTGGCTGATAATGAACCTAAGCCATAAGCCTAACAGTTTGTAATTAATATAAGCATTTGTATGATTATTTGGGGCTAAGTGGCTGTGGAACTGCAGGTCTGGACCCTGGGCCAGACAAATCAGAAACCACAGGCTACATAAAGTCAGCAAGGATGCAGCTCTACTTGGTCATTTACTTCTTCTATCAAAAAGCAACTCATACATTCTTCCCAATGTTGTGATAGGCCATAGTCAAGGAGGTCAAAGCACATTTTTGAAAACTGCAAGAAATAGAAATCAGTTTCAGCTCAAACTATTGGGATATTAAACTAGAAACTGATACCAAGAGATGAAAATTTACTGGGTACTTAGAGTTACATTTGTCTATGGAGGATAAAGAAGAAGAACTATTTAATTAACAAAATTGTAAACAAATGACGTTTAGAGCAAAGATTGTGGGTTGAAGAGATGACTCAGCTCTTGCAGAGGGCATGGGTTTGTTTCCCAGCACCCCCAGCTACCTGGTAAGTCAGGTCCAGGGCATCTGATGCCCTCTCTGGCCTCCTGGGCACCACACTGTTTATATATACTCTAACACACATACAAACACAAAGAAATCTTTAAAACAAAAAATTCTATAAATTTGTCTGGATATTAAAATAAAATAAGTCAATTCTAAAAGAACTAAAACTAGGTAAATTTACAAAATAGAGACATTTTTAATAGATCTATGTAGATAGACAGAAGAGAGCCAATATTTATCTGGAAACTTAGGTGTGTCTTAGTGATAGAGCATTTACCAAACATGTTGGTCGTTTCTCATTACTATCAGAAAATTATAGCTCACCTAGACAAAAAATACCAACTCTAGGTGGACACACTGATGGGTTCTATCAAACATTGTTAGAACAAATGTTGCCAGATATAGAAAAGGGGTTTGATACAGTGACTGGCAAAATATACAGATGCTCCATCTATAAAACTTCCATGAAGTCTATCACAAACTATCTATTTAGAGAGTTTGTCTGTATCTAAGAAAGGGGGATTCAATAGTGTCATCTCTTTTGACCAATACAGTCCATTTAAAAGTTATGATTTCTCGTGTGGATATTGAAGAAGTGATTCTAAAAATCATATGAACTGATTTTCAAAGTTATTTCTGAAGTTACAGCCAAAGCATTAGTAAAGATGAATAAAGCAGAAAACTTGAAGTTCCTGGAATAGCAACCTCTGATGGCCCAGAAGGAAGGCAGAGTAAGCTTCTTGAAGAATAGACAAATCATCAGTGGAATGTGAAGGAATCTACAGACAATGTAAATACAGCCAATGCATCTGTAAAGTAAGAAACAGGAACAAAGAATTTTATTCCAACAATTGTTATGGGGTCATTTGACGTCTGCACAGAATGTCAGTCTTGGTAGTGAGCTGGAACTTCATGTGTAGACCAGGCTAGCCTTGAACTCCAGGCTGACTTTGAACTCACAAAGACCCACTTGTCTCTACCTCTGAAGTTCCAGGACTAAAAACTACACCTGGCTGACTCTTGCCCATCTCTAACCAGGATTATTTTTGACAGGTTCTCACAGTGAAACTAAGACTATCCTTGAACCCTCACCTCATCTCTCAAATGCTACATTGAGAGCCAAGTTATCAATCTTAATATGACGTTTGAAAATTCTTTTTGTATTTAAATTAATTCCTTTCTTAACAACTAATTTTTAAAAATCTTTTAAAAAACATTTAAAATTATTTTATGTGTATAGCTACTTTATGTGAATGCCTGTTGTAGAGGAAAGGGGCTATTCAAGGAAACTAACCCTCTGAAACCAGAACCAGTGAAAGAAACACTTTATCTCTTAACCAGGACCAAAGAAACATGTCCTGCCTCAGAAACCAGTACCAAAGATATATACTTTGTTCCAAGAATCAGAGCAGTGAGAGAATTCGGATTTAAAAAAAGCTTTAAAAGAACAAGTGAAAGAAACATAGTTTGGCCCTGAAATCAGAGTCATCTCTGCCCCTGACCAATGAAACTAACCAATCCCTGAGCAGGAATAATTATCCAATCCTTGGGTATTCCTGGAGAAGCTCCGCCCCTAAGAAGCCCTATCTATATAAACCCCTCTGCCTGCTCAGCTGTTCTTTCCCGCCCTAGTAGAGGCAACTACTCTCCTGGACTACTCCTTTCCAAATAAATCTCTTTCTCAATACAGTCTTGGGTTAAGATCTTTTGTCAGCCCAGAGAAGAACAACCTTGCTGAGACATCCCTTAGAGGACTGAGGAAATCACTACTTTTGTTCAGGGGTTTTCCCTTTAGCAGAGTGGAGCAAAAGAAGCAACAATTGGGCCTGTTAGAAGAAGCAGAGATCTGCTGGGAAGCCCCTTAAAGGAGGAGCAAGCAGGGCAAAGCTCAGCTGTAGGCTCTCCAGGAGAGGAGCAAGATTGAAGACCATCCCCCACCACACCCCAGCTTCAGGTATAGCCTGACATTCCCAACAGTCAGGATGCCTCTCACTCTCAGCCCCAGAGTTGTGACACGCACACCTTGAGCTACCATGTGAGTGCTGGGGCTTGAACCTGCGACTTCTGGAAGAACATCCAGTGCCTTTAACTGCCCCACTTTCAAACATTTTATCTCAGTCTGAGATTTGTCTTTTTATTCTGTAGACTGTGCTTCTTACCCAGCAAACAAATTATATTGAATAAAGTCTAATTATTTTCCACACTAATTCCCCCCTTTTAATGTGAAAAGGTATCAACATAAAGTTTAAACAAGAAAATTTCCTAAATGCTCAGGCATTATAATGTTAGGCACCCTCAGATACTGGTGCTATATTTAGAGACCACAGAATCTTTTGTCGTTCACCCGGTCGATAAAGGATTTTGTGTCCTGTTGTATTCTCTGCTACCTGCTTAGGATCATGTAGATCACAAGCAGATTCGACCCTCCCACTTCCGAAGCCACAGTTCTTCATTCCATCATGGCTTTCTCTCAAAATGCCATGTATCCAGAATTTCCTGAACCAAATTAAGGCCTTCCTCCTTTAGGATGCCTTTGTCAGAGATTCGATCACAATTAGGAGAACAAACCCAATAATACCCAACAAGATGAGCATCCAGACAGTGAGCAAAAGCATTAAGATTTTGTTAGTACTAAGCATTATTTTCTATACACTTTACAGTTTCCAGCAAGCCTGAGAATAGTGTTTTCATGAACCTTGACAGAATTTCTTAACCAATATGGTAGCGCGGTGGGACAGCTGTTAACAAGCATTAAAAATACAATGACCTAATATTATTCCCCAGTGTCTTTGATGTACTGAAAAAAAAAAATAGGATAGAAAGGCCAAAGAGAATGGTTTCTAGGAAACAGCAAAACAGCATGGGCTTTTAAAAAAATAGCGTGAAGGATGAGTTGCTGAGCCAAAAGATATCACAGAAGGAAACTCCACAGCAGAAGTATGAATGGAGTGAGAGGAAAAGAGAAGCAGCGGGAGAAAAGGAGGAAGTGGAGAGGGGAGGAGGGGAGAAGAGGAAGGGAGGGGAAGTGGGAAAGAGAAAGAGGAGGAGAAAGGACAAAAATAGAAGAACCCACCAGAAAACAACAAAGAGGACAGGAGTAGACCAAACAAACCAAAGCCAAGAACCACTGGACAGGTGCAAAAGAGTGCCGCCCATTGGGCATGGGATAAAAAAAAAGAGAAACACAACGCTGTTTAATAAGAGAATTTCCTTCAAGCACAATTTCTGAAAGACCACGAAGTAGTGGATGGAGAAAACTGTAGTTCAGCAGGGGACTTCAAGCTACTTTAAAAGTAGACTAAGAATGTGTCCATCAGAGGGCAGGTCACCTCAAGCACAACAAAGCAGATGTAGGAATCAGATTCCACTGCTCCAAAGAAACCTTCAAGCAAATAAGAAAGGAATACAATATTTAGCAGTCAGAGAAACAAACTCCACCAACTTAGAATCCCATACCTCTGCCCCCTACATCTGTATTTTAACATAGAATGATACATAAACACACTGTTAGGTTAAAAGAGAGGTCCTCCCACAGATAATAGTTTCCTCCCAGGAGACCAATGACTAGTGATGGAAAGGATGATATGACAGAAGATATTCAAATCCGAGTAAAATATTCAAATCTCCATAATGAAACAGATGATGAAGGAAACAGTAAAAGAAAATCTACAAATGTATCATTGTTAACAGATCTAACAAGGGTGTGTAGAAAGAAGTATTAACAATGTATTGGGTTATACAGAGCATTCTATGCAGTTACAGTTGATAATTTATGTGAATAAGCACATATATTTGTATATATATATACAATGCATACATAACTGAAATGAAGGTTTTTCTATCACACCACACAAGGTAGGTTCTTGTCTCACAAGAAATAACACACAGGTACCATCAGCAAGAGCTAAGACTAACAGAATGTTTCTAGAAATAGAAATGGACATACTTTCCACTTGAAACTGTATTACAGTCTAATAAAAAGTGAAGATAATCTTCAAAATTAAATCCTAAATATTATGTGAAATGTCATAGAAAATAATTTTTAAATTTTAAATGTCTTATATTTCTAGAAACACACGTCATCTCGTGCTGACATTAGCTTACTGAGTGGCTTGTTTAAAGGGACCTTGCTGTATTCTCTGCTGTAATGGCTTTCTTTGTGCTGTTTCCTGTAAGGCTTAGAAACGCCTCACACTGCCTTTGTGCATGTGACACTGTCCTCCTCACGGTTCATCTTGAATGTGGCCTTGCCTTGTATCCACATGTCATGGGTCACCCTTGCCGTCCATTTGATCCCTACTGCCTTCCTCCATATTTTTGCAAGCATTTTACCATAAACGAGACACACTGGCAAGCTCATTAAGTGACCCCTTGGCAGTGCAAGAAGTCATAAAATTTTTTGAGGGAATGTATCATTTCTGGTAAAAACTGACATCGCCTGCTTTGTTTCCTGGAATGCAGTGTGAGCAGTGTGCTCCCCCACAGTCTCCTCATGCCTGTCTCCAACCCTTCATCAGAGGCCTGAAGCCTGATCTTGAACTAAAATCTCTAGAACCATGAACTTGGAAGCCACATTCTTCCTATAAGCTAACTGCCTCAGACACTGTGATACTGAGCATCACAACCTGAGTGAGACTGACAAGTTTGACGTCTTTCTATAGGACAGGCAAGATGGCTCAGTGGGTAGAGATATTTGCCTGACAACCTGAGTTCCAACTGCAGGTCCTCATGGTAAAGGATGCCATATGGGGCACAGATGAAGTCCTGAGTGAATGTGTATCACTGACATGGGCAGAGCCAAGTTATGAACCCCAGTGCTTCAGACTGTACTGGACACAGCTCATCACCGGATGAGGGTCAGTGTAGAAACATAAGATCATCAGAGCAATGTTCAGAGGCCCTTGAAAAAAATGCTTGGTTGGAGGTAAACGTTCTAAAAATCAAGCCGGTGTTCTGACTACAAGAGATGAGGCTGTAGAGAGAGTTTTACTCTGCATCCCCGGAAAGCTTCTACCTCCAATATGGAGGCACAGAGTAATGACAAAGTGGCAGGTCAAATTACCTGAAGACTAGACTCAGTGCAGAAAGGCCCTGGCCCAAGGACAATGGTCTTGTCTCCACTGGGAACTCCACACAATCCTCCTGTGACAAAGCAAGTCCCAGGACTCTGCTTCATTAACAAGGGTCAGTCTCAGCGGAAGCTGCTATAACTGAGAAGTGCTGGCTTGGCAGCATGACTAAGGTGATCACTTATGTAGACCATGGCCACTCCACAGCCACGGCTGAGAGAAACAATACCAAGAGCATATGTGAGGGCAATGTTTCTTTCCGACTTTTCATTTTCGCTGGGATTTTCTTGGTTGAGGAGTACTCTACCCAAGTTTAATTAAATCTCAGCTCCAGAGCAACCAGGCTGAAGAGAGTGAATCATGGTTGCACACTGTCTGTTCGCTAGAAGGGATCATCCTAAAAGAAGGTTGGGATGCTCCAAGAGGAATTTCATCTGAAGCCTAGAGTGATTCTGCAAGTGCCTGGAACCCAGCCTAGCAAGTGCTGAGCATCCAGTGGACATCTGCAGACTGAAGATGACCACATGACTTTCTAACTTCAGAAGAGTTCCACCCAACTCTGAAGTGGCCAGTGGCCAAGCCGCTGAGCAAGTAGGTTGTGAAGGACACTGTAGGTCAAACAATATCAAAGGAAGCAGGTGACATATGAGTTCTGAAGACAGCTATTCATCATGGGAAGAAGAGAATGGTTTGAATTACATTTTTATTTATTGAGTACCTTGGTGTGTGTTTGTGTGTCCACGGCACATATGTGTAGGTCAGAGAACAAGTTAGAGAATGTCCTGTGACCGTCCATGGCTTTAGGGATTGATCTAACCAGGGTGGCAGAGAATGAAGAAATGACAGACATTTATATAGAAAAGCTGGGACTGGGTGGGATATATGCTCTGCCATAGACATGAAAGAGAGTCCCAGAAAGTCTATGCATTTACTTTATACATCTGCATCAAGGATGTGGATTAGACACAGCTGGACAAGATAGCAAGCAGGTTAAGGGACCCTCAGTAGGAGGGCGCTAGAGGGAGTGTTTTCAGGATTCACTCACTCAGGAGGAGGAGGAGGCTGTGTTTGCTGGCTTCTGCACACACTGGCCAGCAGTCTGAAACATTTGTATTTGGCACAGGGGAAGGCTTTGCCTAGGAGCCTAAAGGAAGTGGAGAGATTTACCATTTTCCCATGGGCCTGAGGCTTCAACACACAACTACTCAGACTTCTTCTGTTCCCGACAGCAGTGGCTAGCTCAAATCTCTAATTTTCCCCATCAAATGCTTTACATTCACTGTACAGCAGGTAAGTCAGTTTCCACTAAAGGTGAGTACAGTTTACTTACCCTGTCTGAGAGATGAAAAGGAGTATATTTATAAACCAACACTCAAATTCCCTTGTGGAGGGTGTTCTCAGGAGAGATTTTTTTCCAGGCAATTAGAGAGTGCAAGGTTATGACAGTGTGGCTTCTACAGCTCCAGGATAAAGAACTGCCCTGGACAAGAGTTCTGAAACTGCCACTTGAAGGTAAAGAGCACAGGAGAAGTTCTAAGGTCTGAGGATGTTGCATCAATAGCATCATTACACAGGGATGTGTCAAAGCCGCATCTAAGGCACTCCAGAAGTTTAGAAATATTCAGGTGATCTAACATGCCTGTAATTTGAGTCTTCAGAAGATGAGAGGAGATAGAGAGGTGGGGGGAGAGAGAAAGATTCATATTAAAAGAGATGACTCATAGTTTGCAAAGCCAGGAGATGGTAGCCAGTGAATGATGCCTTGATATATTATAGAAACAGACTTTTTATTTTTATTTTTACACTTCTGATGGTCTGCAAAGGCCATTTGAGGAGAGCAAATGCACTGTCTCTGAAGAAGTGCAATAAACCTGAACGCAGATGCATATAGCTCAGCAGAAGCTATGAGCTAGAGATAATGTAGTGACCCTATCTGTGTGCCAAAGAAGGAGGTTGCCAGCTGGGAATTCTACATCTGAAAAAGAACATCTCCCAAGACAGCCAGTGAAACTAAGGTATTAGTCAAAAACTGAGACACTTGTTATCCAAAGCACACTGGACAGAGCTTGCAATAGTCCTCAGGGCAGAAGGAGAGGAGTGTGATTTCAGCGGGAGGGAATGCAGTTTAGAAGCAGAGACACCAGAATGGGTGAATTATGTGAGTGGACAAGTGGATTTGGACAAACACCACACAGACATCATTGTTTGTGTGACGCTGGAGTGCTGGGCAATAGTTAGAAACAAGAGCTATGCCAAGGACAGAGGGAAGGGGAGGGGAGTTAATAAATGTCCAAGACATGGAACAGCAGTGATTTCAAGTCAGTTTTGGCAAGATAAGGTGGTATAATTGAATTTGAAAGTCATCAATAGAATTATTATTATTAACTAGTAAGTGGAAAAATACACAATAAAAATAGATCTTTGGGATATAGGTTAAAAAAGAGAAAAAGGAACAAAGCATGTAATTAAATAATTGAGAGGGCAACAGGGAGAATGTGACCAGAGTACATTGTCTCATGAATGATGATTTCACAATGAATCCCTTTCCTTTGTAAAATTAACACATGAGAAATAAGGAAAAAAGACCATATTTAAATCTAAGTAATTCAGCACTTGCATTAATATCAAATGGATTATTGAGGGACAAAAGTTAAGATATGTGACTCTGAGGACACTAGTGACAGTTCAATAAAACAATAAACCAAACAACCAGCTCAAGATGCAGACTTAGTTACCAACAGGAGCATGAATATGCACTGTACAAATGCTGGTCAAATGAAGACTCAATAAACTTTTAAGGCAAGAACATGATTGCTACAAAATAGTAACAGCCCATAGTAGTAAAAATAACCCTTCCCAATAAATCCCTAAACCCGGATGGAAAGGGGACACATATCCCAATGACATCAGAACAGCAAGAAAACATGTTGAAAATTTACTACTGAAAGCATGAGCATGAACAACAAACCATTCAATCCCCGTCACAAGAAACATACCATGTCAGTTTCTTGTAAGGGCACTGGGTATATAATTTTGAAAAGCAACATAGACAAAGAAAAATGCTTGGCATTTCAGTTTACAAAAAGCATACAACCATGTTGCAAGTGAATAGCAGCAGAGGACAGAAAACTGGCTGTGTGGTATGTTCACAAAAGCGAAATCTTGACCCATTAGTAGCCAGAGCCATATTTGTTACAAAATATCACCCACCACCACCACCACCACCACCAAAGCAGCTTGGCCTGGGGACTGTCAGTTGCCTGGGGACTGAAGGGTACAGGTGGGATAAATGTCAAAAAAAGAATACTTAGTCAAGCTATAATAAAATGACACAAATTATTGATTAGAAGTATACTTATGATGGAAGGGTTGGAGTCATATGACCTTCAAGGGAGAAACATTTGAGTCACATGTCTGTGGCCTGTGGGGACAGCACAGTGTGTTAATGTCCTTGATGTACACGAATAATGAGAGAGTACTGTCCCCACACCCACGAGAAAAGCCAGGTACTGTGGCATGGGTCTGGGGCAGGCAGGGGAATCCCAGAGCCTCACTCAGTCGAAATGGTGAACTCTAGGTCAGTAAGCTACACTCTCTCCAAAAGAAGGGGGAACGCGATAAAGAGAGCAGATGTGGATCTCAGGCCTTCATGCCTGCATACAAAGGTGAGTGCACTCTCAGATCTAGCCAACTACACAATATACCAATCACCAAACACACAAAAGGAAATTATAGCTAACCACCAAAGCTTCTTGTTAGCACCAAAAAGATGGAAAGATACATTTAAAATAATGAAGAAAAAAATCCCTTAAACTAAAACTTTTTAAAGTCAAAAGTGAAAGGCAGAAGAAGCAGTTCTCAAGGAAGAAGTGATTGCATTTGAGGCAAACAGACTTATGTAAGCAATGTGAAAAGGAAGACAAACTGACACAAGGAAAAAATCCAGAACTATCTAAAATACAACCAAACAGTAAAAGTGACATACAATTATGAAAGTTATTTAATTATTAATTTATCTTACCAATAATGGTTTGTTTCAAAAATGCTAGTAATAGTATATTATTATTCATGCCCTTTTTGCAGTAATGTATATAAATATAAATAAAAATAAGTACACACAGGAGGAAGAGGCTTTACTATTTTCTGAGTCAGATAATCAGGAGGGCTGAATTTGAGCTAAGAAGAACATATGCATGTTTGAAAAGATCACAGAGAAGCACATTCTACTATGAGATTAAGAAGAAATGAGAATTGAAATTTTAAAAATTCAGAGCAATTTTACTGTTGTATAGTATTTTACTGCCATAAGACAGTACACTGTGACATGAAAGGGTGAATTAGTCTCAAATGTATATTTTTAATTCTACAGAAAAAAAAAAAACAAGTTCTACCAAGTGTAGTCAACTTGTGAGGATAAATTGATTAATATAAAATGGATAAAGCACAGACAAGGTAGAAAATATGTGATTGAGAATGGATACAAAGAACACAGCAATCGAACAGACTTGATAGATATTAGTGCAGTAATTAGTAGCAGAAATTACCTTAAATTCAGTTTTTAAATCACCAATGAAAGGAAAGTAACATACAAAATTAATGTGACTCTATGACGTGTGTGAAAACAACAAGAAAACCTGACTACGCTCACTATCTAATATACAAGGATGAGCCTACCCATGGGGCTTCCTTTGCTAGTGTGCATTGTTGGCACAGTGGACACGGTAATTCTTGAGTCACCTTTCACTTACCAGTGCCATGGATGAGGTGATAACCTTCGAGAGATGCACTTAAGCATCCCAGAGCACTGACTTCTCCCAATTTCCCCAGTTCTTGGTCCAGAAAAGCTTCCTTAGGCCCTGTGCACATGGACTCATGCCATGCTCTGGTCCAGCCCATGGCCAACAGGCTGCCAGCCTCCATGGGAATCTCAACAGCAGAGCTAATGTCAGAATCCCGTTCCAGCTCACTGCTCACACACACCTAGGCATTCTGTTGGCTGGCCATGGCAATGAACTGGACCTGTGGGAGGGTATATGCACCTCACAATGGGCATGGAATGAGACCAAGACTGAGCTTTGCCATAAATGACACAGCTGCTTTGGCATAAGCTCAGTCATGAACTCCAACTGTTAAAATGATAAGTTTGGAAGGTTCGGGAAAGATGAAGAGAAAACTTTCTAGAATTTTCTCCTATCCCCTTCTCTCTCCTGGATCTAGCCATCTAACACATTCATGCACACTCTCTCCGCCTTCCTGCCTTCCCCTTCTCCCCACTCTGTCTTCTCATACACTGCTTACCCTTCTCTGAAGAACAGTGTCAACCCCACCTTAATGATCACCACCACATCAGCTCTTCCAGCCTGTGTTGTTGCTAAAATCCCTTCCGTGAGAGAGAAATGAACAAGCCCACAACCTCTTCCTAAGGTTCAAATGACACCCAAAGTTAATTCTACAGTTTATCCTGGGGAGCCAATGAGTTCATTGGGCTTACTTACAGAGTATAGGTGAGGAGTTACTGGTGGGAGTATTCATGATCCCCAAACAGTCACACTGGAAAGTCTTTCAGCAAGCCAGGGGAGGGTGGCTTTTCCATAGCCACACAGAGCCCTATTCCTCTAATCTTCTCCAGACTATATCACCTAATCCCTCCCAGAGAGCCCCAGGACAGGTACAATCAGCAGGATTGCTTACAACTATCTGGGAGTGGGTGGATAGATACCCTGGGGAGTGTTTATGACCCTCCTCACTCCTTCAAGCAGGGAATGTCAACCGTCTCAGAGGTATTCTGAGTGAGAAAAAGGAAGAAAACAGAAAACAAAATAACCAAATGGCCATTGTTGATAGTAATAGCCCATGGCTGAAAACGGATGCTTACAAAGGACCTAGCCCATACATGAATGATACTTACTCAACAATGCAATAGTTATCAATTTGCCACTGGACCTTTGACTTCCCTGGCCACAGATCTTTGCCTTAAGTCTAATCAGAAAGATGGTTTTGTCCATAACCACTATTCCATTATCACGTCTTACTTGGCATTTCCACTATGAAGCATGCAGGATCCACAGCTGAGTAGAACTTTGGGCCACAGCTCTCCCTGATGACCTTAGTAGGAATTTAACTCTCTAAGAGCTACCCTCAGTGAGAGGACACTTTGGATGGTCACGTTATTTCTGCATGTCCTGTAACCAAACCATGCCATGTCTCCAGCAATACAGTGGAAAATCCCTGAAAGGAGCGGAGTCTATTGGGACTGCAGTGATGGGAGAGGCTTCACTGTTACTCATCCATAGGCTAATTACTTAGGAGGGCAGGATGAGGTAGGTATTTCAACTTGCTGGGTTTTAAGATTGATACAAGTTACTAGTTGGGTTACATTAATTAAAAACCATTTGTCACTCAGATTCTCTCACATGAAAAGGAGATGACAAATGTTTGACGGGATATAATGAGACAAGGAACCTCAAAAGATACTTTTGAGTTTATTTTCTGTTGGCCATTTATGGCTGGGCATGTACTCTGCCCTGATGAATAGTTTGTTTCTTCAGTTAGAGTCCCTTGGAGAAAACTAAAATTTCTTTTGCAAGTCATTATCAATGGAGATTATTTCTGAATTAGTGATTCTGTATTAGTTTGCCTGTGTCTCCTTCCAGGTCTAGGACCCCAACAGGTGCAGACCCTGTGAATGCTACCTCAGTCTCTGTGAGTTCATACGTACTTGGAACATGTTATTTGGAGGGTTTTGTTTGCCTGGTGTCCTTCATCCTCTCTGTCTCTTACATTCTTTCTACCTACTCTTCAGTGGAATTCCCTGAGCCCTGAGGAGAGAGACTTGATAGAGATATTTCATTTAGGCCAACAATTCAATTAGATGTAACTCAATCCTGGTATTAGAAGGTTCATTTGGTGATAAGAGATAGCCAGTTAGTCATTCATCTCCATTGTTCGGCAGTTTCAATTCGATTGTCTTCACATATGTGTTGGCAATTTCCTCTCTGGTCTTACTCCTCCCATTCGAGACCCCACCACTCAGGCCACCATAGGTCAGCCCCTCCCCCGGGGCTGCTCAAGACCATGTATACAGGGTATTTAAGACCTGTTCACCAAACCTGCCACGTGCTCTCTCTCCTGCCTTCCTGAGACCCACCTGGGACTTTCTTTGTTCTGTTTATTAAACCCTGACTTATTAATTAAGCTTGATTGGCTTATTGCATCAGTGGAGGATACCCAATTACTACAATATGTGTATATTATAGGAGGTTTCTGCAGTATTGTTTCCAATAACTTTTCAATGACCCTTAATTTTTACAGTCTTCTCCTGAATTCCCTCCTTCGTCCCCTCTTCCTTGCCCCTTCCACTTGACCCTCATATTACAGCCCCTTCCATCCATCCATAACTACTTTATTTTCCTTGCCTAGGGAGATCTATTTGTCCCCACCTTACTTTATACCTAATATCTGTAGTACCATTGTATCATTGACTTAACAGCTAATGTCCACATATAAGTGAAAACCCTATTTGTCTTTATGGGTCTGGTTATCTCACTCAGAATGATGTTTTTCTAATTCCATCCATTTACCTGCAAAGTTCATGATGTCATTTCTTTTAAAAGCTGAGTAATACTCCATTGTATAAATGTACCACATTTTCCTTATCCATTCCTCTGTGGAGGGATATCTAGGTTGTTTTCAATGTCTGTTTCTGGATATTATGAAAAGAGTAGCAATGCACGTGGTTTAGCAAGTGTCTTTGTGGTAGGATAAAGCATCCTTTGGGTATATGCCCAAGAGCTGTGATATAGCTTTATCTTGAGGTAGATTAATTCACATCTTCCTGAGGAGATACCTCATTATTTCCACAGTGGCTATAAAAGTTTACACTTCCACCAGCAATGGATCAATGTTCTCCTTGCTCCACATCCCTGACAGCCTGAGCTGTCATGTGTTGTGTTGATCTTAGCTATTTTGACAGGTGTAAAATGAAATCTCAAAGTAGTTTTGATTTGCGTTTTCCTGATGGCTAAGGGAACATTTCTTTAAATGTTTCTTGGTCATTTGAGTTTCCTTTTTTTTTTTTTTTTTTTTTGAATTCTCTATTTAGATTTGTATCCTGGTTTTTGTTTGTGATTTTTTTTGATATCTAGTTTCTTGAGTTTTTTTTATATATTTGTATATTAACCCTCTATTGAATGTGTAGTTGGCAAAAATCTTTTTCCATTCTTTAGGCTGCCATTTTTTTCTGAATGATGGCATACTTTGTCATGCAGAAACTTTTCAGTTTCATGAGGTCCTTTTATTAATTGTTGATCTTAGTGTCTATGCTAACAATGTTCTATTCAGAAAGTCTTTTCCTGTGCCCATGAGTTAAAAGTTACTTCTCACTTCCTCTTTTATCAGGTTCAGTGTATCTGGATTTATGTTGAGATCTTTGACGCATTTGTAGTTAAGTTTTGTTCAGGGTGATAAGTATAGATCTACTTGTATTCTTCTACATGCAGACATCCAATTTGACCAGCAACATTTCTTGAAATTGCATTATTCCAGTGTTCAATAAAATTAAAAAAATATTTGCATCACACGGTGATCAAAGGGTTAGTGGGGGATGGGCTAACTTTCCTTTCTTCCCATGTAGGCAAACACATGTGTGTGAGGTCAAATGATAACTTGTGAGACACCATTCTCTCTCTCTCCATGTGTCTTCCTGGGTCAAATTGGGGTCATAGGCTTCACTATTGCAGCTTAATCAGATCAGCTCTCTGGCCAACACTAAAGGACGTTTTTGTCTACTCCATTTGGTGCTGTCTCGAGGTAAACCATTCCATGAAACTCTGACTGCAGAGCTAAAATATGGAGTAGCATCAAGGCAATGACCTTCTATGGAATATGCAAAGTATGCACGGTCCAGAAGAGCAGTAGGTCATTTCAAATAAACAAATGGAAAACAAGTACTATGTTAGCATAAATAAAATAATTTTACTCACCTAAACCTGCCTACTATCTGACTACCAATATCTTTCCACACCGAGTTTGTGGCATGTAACACCTTCCCCCACCCAACCTCTGACAACCAATACTTCTCCATAACCTCTTAACTGGTAACTAATATCTTCTTCCCCTCATTCCTGGAAACCAACATCTTCCTCAATCTAGGATGACCTGATTAAAGGCTCTGCCCACTGTTATCTGGATGGAATCCATGATTTCCCCCTTCTGGTCCTTGGCACCTTATGTACTTTAAAGAAGGAAACATTTATTCTCTGTCCCTTACAGGGACTGTTCCAGCACAGTTTGAAAGATCTGGCAGCAGGTGAAGATTCACAGATCTGAGGCTTGTAGCCTCTTTATACTCTTACTCGGGAGCAGAGAGAAATTAGCTAAAGAGCCAGGACTTAAATTTCTAGGACCACCTCCAGACTCACTTCTTCCAAAGAGGATCTTTCTGCTAAAGTTTCTAAAATGTTTTCAAACAGCACCACCAAGTGTTCTATTAGACAAAGTAAAAAAGCTACACCACCCAATTCCCTGAAAGAATGAAAGAAACTCTTTTACTATACTAAATGTTTAACATTGATGTTGCAGTACTTTAGGTTAGCTAATATATTAGCAATTGGCAGTGTAAGTTTTTAATGCATTGACATTGGTTTTAAAGTTGTGGACTGACGACAAGCATCATAATAATTTTTTTCTTTTTTCTTTTTAATTTTTTTCCCATACCCACTACTGCCCCCCCTTCTTCCAGTCCTCCCTCAGCCTCTCCCCCTCCCTCTCCCAGCCTCTTCCCCCATTCACTCCTCAAAGAAAACAAGGAATAACCCCAAGGTGAGTCAATTCTGTCTGGCATATCCAGTTGAGGTAGGGCCCAGTCCCTCCTCCAAGTACCAAGGCTGAGAAAGCTGTTTTCTCACCAGGTATGGGTTTTGAAAAAACAGTTCATGGACCCTGGAGAGACTCTGGTCCAACTGTAAGAAACTCCAGAGACTGCCCAAGCCTTTCGACTGTCATCCACATCCAGAGGGTCCAGATCTGTTTAATACAGTTTGTCAGCTGTCATTTTAGAGTCTGTGAGCTCCCACTGCCATGGGAGACCCTGACAACATGGGTCTTCTCACCATGATCCCTATCCCTATGCTCATACAATCTCTCTTCCCTCTTTTCAGCTGGACCAGTAGCTCAACCAGGTGTTTAGCTATGGATCTCTGCATGTGCCTCTATCAGCTGCTGGATGAAGGTTCTATAATGGCAATTGGGTGGTCATTCATATGGTAATAGGGAAAGGCCAGGTTAGGCTTCCTCTCCAATATTACTTGGAGTCTACCTGGGCTCATCCTGTAGGTTCTTGGGTGTTCCCTAGTATTAGGTTTCTCTGGAACCCCACAATGGCTTCCTCTATCAGGATATCCACTTCTTTGTTCTCTCTCTGTTGCTCCCCAATCTCCACTCTACCATCCCATTCTCTCATGTTGTTATGTTCTCACACTCCCCATCCCTTCATGATCTCAATTTTCTCAGGAGAACTTCTCTAGTACCCCTTTCCAGAGGGATCTATGGATGTATACCTTAACTTTCTCCAGTTACCTAGCTACTAGGGAGGGTGTAAATTGTAGCCTTGTTACCCTTTGCATTACATCTAAAATCACTTATGAGTACGTACCATGTCTGTCTTTCTGGGTCTGTGTTACCTCACTCAGGATGATACTCTCTAGATCCATCCATTTGCCTGCAAATTTCAGGATGTCATTTTTTTTTCCCCTGCTGAATAGTACTACATTGTGTAAATGTACCAAAATTTTTTTAATCCATTCTTCAGTTCAGGAACATTTAAGTTGTTTTTAGGTTCTGGCTATTACAAATAATGCTGCTATGAACATAGTTGAGCTAATAACCTTGGGGTAAGAATGTGCATCCCTTGGGTATATGCTCCAAAGTGGTATTGCTAGATCACTGGGTAGACTGATTCCCAGTTTTCTTAAAAAAAAAAAAAAGCCATACTGTTTTCCAATGTGTATAAGTTTATACCCTCACCAGAAATGGATGAGTATTCCCCTTGCTCCACATCCTCTCTAGCACAGGTTGTTATATGTGTTTTTGATCTTAGCCATCCTGAAAGGTATAAGATGGTATCTCAGAGTTGTTTTGATTTGCATTTCTCTGAAGGCTAAAGTGTCATTCAGCCATTTGGAGTTCTTATGTTGAGAATTCCCTGTTTAGCTCTGTACCTCAATTTCCAATTGGGTTCTTTGGTTTCTTGACTTCTGGCTTCTTGAGTTCTCTATTTATTTTTGAGATCAGTCTTCTGACTAATGTAGGGTTGGTGAAGATCTTTTCCCATTCTGTAGGTTGTCATTTGACTTATTGATCATATTCTTTGACTTACAGTAGCTCCCCAGTTTCAGAAGGTCCCATTTGTTAATTGTTGCACTCAATGTCTGTGCTACTGGTGTTATATCTACAATGTGGTCTCCTGTGCCAATTTGTTTACTATGGCTCGATAGCAGAGCTTGAAGTCAGGAATGGTGATGCCTCCAGAAGTTCTATTATTGAACAGGATTGTTTTGGCAATCCTCAATTTTTTTGCTATTCCATATGAAGTTGAATATTGTTCTTTGAAGGTTTGTGAAGAATTGTGCTGGGATTATGATGGAAATTGCATTGAATCTGTAGATTGCTTTTAGTATGAATGACATTTTTACTATGTTGATCCTATCCAGGAGCATGGGAGATCTTTCCATTTTCAAATATCTTTTTTAATTTCTTTCTTCAATGATTTAAAGTTATTGCCATACAGGCCTGCCACTTCTTTGATTAGAGTTACTGCAAGATATTTAATGCTATTTTCAGCTATTAAAAAGGGTAATATTTCCTTGATTTCTTTTTAAGCCCTTTTATCATTTGTGTTTAGGAGGGTTATTGATTTTTTTTTTAGTTAATCTTGTAACTGCTACATTGGTGAAGGTGTTTATCAGCTGTAGGAGTTCCTTGGTAGAATTTTGGGAGTCATTTATGTATACTATTTTATCATCTGCTAATAGTGATAATTTTACTTCTTCCTTTCTAATTTGTATCTCCTTGATCTCCTTTTGCTGTCTTATTGCTCTAGCTAAGAGTTTGAGAACTATATTGAATAGATATGGGAAGAAAGGACAGCCTTGTCTTGTTCCTGATTTTAGTGGGATTGCTTTGAATTTCTCTCCATTTAGTTTGAAATTGGCTGGTTGTGTTCTGTATATTGCCTTTATTATGTTTAGGTATTTTCCCTGTATCCCTCATCTCTCCAGGACTTTTATCATGAAGGAGTGTTGAATTTTGTCAGATGTTTTTCAGCATCTAATAAGATGGTCATGTACTTTTTTTTTCTTTTCAGGTTCTTTATATGATGAATATCTGACAGTTTTTTGTATGTTGAAACATCCCTGTATGTCTGGGATGAAGCCTACTTGATCATGGCGGATGATTTTTTGATATGTTCTTGAATTCAGGTTGCCAGTATTATATTAAGTACTTGAGCACCAATGTTTATGAGGGAGACTGGTCTGTTATCCTCTTTCATTGTTGCATCTTTGTATGGCTTGGGTATCAGGGCGATTGTAACCTTATAAAAAGTTTGGCAATGTACTTGCTGTTTCTATTGTATGAAACAATTTGATAAGTATTGGTATTAGTTCTTCTTTGAAAATCTGGTAGAACTCTGCACTAAAACACTAAAACCATTTGGCCTTAAGCTTTTTTTGGTTTGGAGACTTTTAACAACAATTTCAATTTCCTTGGGGATTACAGGTCTGTTTAGGTTATTTAGGTCATTTTTCTGGTCTTCATTTAATTTTGGTAAGTGGTACCTTGTCCAGAAAGCTGTCCCTTTTTTTTAGGTTTTCCAATTTAGTGGAATACATGTTTTTGAAGTATGACTTAATGATTTTATGGATTTCCTCAGTGTCTGTTGCTATGTCCCCCTTTTCATTTCTGACTTTGTTAATTTGGATACTCTCTCTCTCTGCCTGTTAGTTAGTTTGGATAAGCATTTGTCTATATTGTTGACTTATTTATTTATTTATTTATTTATTTTGCCTTGGTGTTTGCCTGGAACTGGAACTACAGACAGTTGTTAACTGCCATGTGGGTGCTTGGAATCGAACCCTGGTCCTCTGGAAGAGCAGACGGTGCTCTTAACCACTAAGCCATCTCTCCAGCCCCTATTGTCGACTTTTCAAAGAATCAACTCTTTGATTTATTGATTCTTTGTATTGTTTTCTTTGTTTCAATTGTATTGATTTCTGTCCTGAGTTTGATTATTTCCTGCCATCTACTCCTTCTAGGTGAATTTGCTTTTAATTGTTCTAGAGCTTTCAGCTGTGCTGTTAAGTCTCTTGTGTGAGATTTCTTTAAGTTTTTTATGTAGGTATCTAGTGCTATGAATTTTCCTCTTAGCACTGTTTTCATTGTGTCTCATAAGTTTGGGTATGTTGTGGATTCATTTTTATTAAATTCTGAAAAGTCTTTGATTTCTTTCTTTACTTCTTGACACAGAGGTAGTTTGAAAAATGTTCAGTTTCTGTGAGTTTGAAGGCTTTCTGTGGTTTGTGTTGTTGTTGGCCTCGAACTTTAGTCCATGATGATCTATTAGGATATGAAGAGTTATTCCCATTTTTGTATTTACTCATATTTGCTTTAATACCTAGTATGTAATCAATTTTAGAGAAAGTTCCATGAGGTGCTAGGAAGAATGTATATTCCTTTGTATTTTGGTGGGAAGTTCTGTATATATCTATTTAGTCCATTTGAGCCATTACATGTTAGATTCCTTATTTCTCTGTTAGGTTTCTGTCTGGTAGACCTGTGCATTGATGAGAATGGGGTATTGAAGTCTTCCCCTATTAATTTGTGGGGTTTGAGATGAGATTTATACTTTAACAATGTTTCTTTTATATGTGGGTGCCTTTGTGTTGGGGGCATAAATGTTCAGTATTGAGCCTTAATCTTGATGGATTTTTCCTGAGATGAATAAGTAATGTCCATCCTGATCTCTGGATTGATTTTAGTTTGAAGTCTACTTTGTTAGATATTAGAATGGCTACACCAGCTTGTTTCTTAAGTCCATCTGATTGGAAAGTCTTTTCCCAACCCTTTACTCTTAGCCAGTGTCTGTCTTTGAAGTTGAGGTATGTTTCTTGTATGCAGCAGAAGGATAGATTCTTTTTTTTGTATCTACTTTGTTAGCCCGTGTCTTTTTATAGGTGAATTGAGTCCATTGATGTTAAAGGATATTAATAACCAGTAATTGTTAGTTTCTGTTCTTTTTGGTGGTAGTGTGTGTGTGCTTCCCTTCTTTGGGTTTTTCTTCTGTGGGATTATCTATTGCTTGTGGCTTCTTGGATGTGTCTAACTTCCTTAGGTTAGAGTTTTTTCTCTAGTGTTTTCTGTAGGGCTGGATTTGTGGGTAGGTACTGTTTAAATCTGGTTTTGTCATGGAATATTTTGTTTACTCCATCTACAATGATTGCTAATTTTGCTGGATATAGTAGTCTGGGCTGGCAACCATGGTCTCTTAGTGTCTATCTATGATCTGACCAGAGACCTTTAGCTTTCATTGTTTCCATTGAGTAGTCTGGTGTTATTCTGATAGATCTGCCTTTATAAATTACTTTGCAGCTTTTAATATTCTTTATTTATTCTGTATGTTTACTGACTTGATTATATAGTGAGCAGACATTTTGAGGGATCTATTCTATTTGATGTTTTTTTAAGCTTCTTGTATCTTTATAGGCATTTCCTTCTTTAGATTTGAAAATTTTTATTCTATGATTTTGTTGAATATATTTCCTGCGCCTTTGAGCTGCTATTTTTCTATTCCTATTATTCTTAGGTTTGGTCTTTTCATGATGTCCCATATTTCCTGGATGTTTTGTGTTATGACTTTTTTGGTTTAATGTTTTGATTGAATGATGTATCTATTCCTACTATTGAATCTTCCACACCAGGATTATCTCATCCATCTCCTGCATTCTGTTGGTTATGCTTGCATCTGTAATTTCAGTTTGTTTCTTCAGATTTTGTTTCCAGCATTCTTTTAGTTTGTGTCTTCTTTATTGCTTCTATTTCAATTTTTATATCTTTGTTTTTTCTTAGTTTTTTTTCCCCAGGGTTTTGTTGATCTCTCCCAATTTTTTGTTTCTCTTTTCCTCTATTTCTATGAGAGATTTTTGTTTCCTCTTTTAAGTCTTCTATTATCTTCATAAGACTGCCTTTAAGGTCATTTACTTCTGCTTTTTATACATTGTCATAATCAGGTCTTGTAGACCCATCATATTCTGGTAGTGCCATATTGTTCTTTATGTTGTTCTATATGTTGCACTGGCATCTGCCCATTCCTTCCTCAGATCAATACAGGATTTGTCTGTATCACAGAGAGCTGATTTTGGTGTAATCTGTTCTGGCTGTGTCTGTGTCTCAGGAAGCCTATCTTGGTCCAATCTGAGCTCCTGCTCCACTTGGAAGTAGCTTATTCTGTGCTGTTCTTCTTGTAATAAAAGCTGGCTGATTCTGTCTCTCAGGGATCCAATCTTGGCCCACTATGAGCTCTTGATCCAGAAGGGGCACTTGATCCAATAGATTCTGGTGAATTGTGGATCTCAGATACCCTTCTTGATCCAATAGGTGCCAGGTGTAAGCATTTCCAAGGCTTGCATTCACCTGGAATGTTACAAGAGTCACAACTATGCCTCTGGGTGTATCTATACAAACATGGGCCCACCCTCTTAAAGAAAGTGCTCACACAAGTCCCCTCTCTCTCTCTCTTTCTCCACTCCCTTCTGCCCGCACCTCTGGCTGCTGCTCTAAATAAACTCTAGTGTGGTACTCCCGGTGTTGAGATTCCATTCACGTGCCACGTGCAAAAAATCTAACACCAGGGAACTGTGAGTCTCAGGTAGTTGCTGAGATCACTGGGTGTTGGGGTCGGCTGGGGGTTGGGGCAGGATTTTGTAGATGGAGTGTCCAGCAAACTGGATTCTACTGGGAGTTATGGGCTGCAGGGCTTTCCCCTGATAGCCTAGATTTACGGGAGAGGTGAGCAGGGGTTGGGTTCCAAGGACTATGTCCCAGGGCCTGGGTCACAGATACTGGGATCTCTGGCTGGGCTGGGTAAAGTGTCACCTACCTCTTGGTCAATATTTGCTGAGGATATGTGGGTCTCAGGTGGCAGCTGAGGTCACTGAGTGATGGGGTGGGTTTGGGGTTGGGGAAAATTTGTAGATGGCAGGGGTCCAAGAACTGGAATTTACTGGGGAGTTCTGGGCTGCAGGGGTTTCCTGCTGGCCTGGATTTAGGGGAGAAATGAGTAGGCCATAATAATTGTTGAGATGTTTTACATTATTGTTTTTACAGTGTCATGCTACTATAAGAATGAAGTCATCATTTACTACAAACTGAAAAAGCCATTTATATAGCCATAAGGTTAAAAATATAGGGGTTTGTTGCACTTAAGAACTCTGTCAACTTCATTTTCAAATCTTAATTTCTATTTGCTGTAATGTTCTCAGGAAAAATAAGAAGTAATTTATTTTATTTCTCTAGAAGGCATACAGCAGTTCTGTGAGTACTATTTTTGTGTTTCTGCCTATCTTTTCATTTTTATGTGTGAGTGCTCACCTATGGTGTATATATATGTTTCTGTGGGTATGTATGGGTTTACATGTAGATGTACCTACATGCATGCACATGTGTGTAGAGAACAAGTGTTGATTTCCAGTATCTTCTGCAATTTTTATTGAGACAAAATCTGTCATTGAAGCTGGAACCCATCAATTTGTCTATACTGGCTGGCCACTACCATCTAGGAGTTCTTCTGTCTTGACTCCCATCCTTATTACCAGCACCAGCTTATAGGTGCACACAGCCTTAGTTGACTTTACCATGGGGGTGGAGATTTGAAATAAGGGTCTTTTATCCTGTGTGGCTAATACTCTACAGACTGAGCCACCTTCCAAATCTCTGCTTACATTTTATCTGTCAATAAAGATCTAAGATAAATTTTTGAAATGTGTATATCTAATGTGCTAGATAGATGGCTCAGTGGTTGTTGTAGCGTGCCTAGTTTGGGGTCAGGGATCAGGGTTACAGTTATGCTCAGGGTCCTGCTTTTCTCCTTCTGAAAGGGGGCCAAGATGACATGGGAGCAAAATACACAGCCTCTGGGGACAAGTTGAAGCAAGCAAGTTCAGTTTTATTGTGGAGAGGAAGACCTTAAATACTATTTCTTCAGACCCTTCCCCAGTCAGGAGAAAGGGCTTTGATTTGCTGTTATCTGTGGCTTTCAGGCTGCTGGTCTAGGATTGTTGTATGTGGACTCCACCCTCATCAGGGCCCCAAGCTCAGACCCCACGTGGCTTATGTGATGCAAGTGCTTAGGAGCACGTGTTTTAAAGAACTAATGACCACCAGTTTGCACTGGATGAGGTTGGGCTGCTCTCTGGGCCCCCTAGAAGCCACTACAAGTGGTTAAGAACATTTGTTGCTCTTTCAGATGACCCAGGTTCAACCCAGTATCTCTGAGTGTCACATAATCAGTTGTATTTCCAGTCCCAGGGGATACAATGCCCTGACCTGCTCAGTCACATACATACATGCAGGTAGAACATCCATATGCATAATATATAAGTTTTAAAAATAGCTCAGTTGTCTTGCCAGTGTAAAAATACTTATCATTCACATACTTATCATTTTTGGTGTGTGGTAAGAACATTTATAATCTACCCCTTGCCTTATGAGAGAAGCATATGATCCTGCTTAAGCATATAACTAGTGATCAGAAGTCTCTTGACCTTATTCATCCCAACTCAGATCAAATCCTTTGACCAACCCTGTCAAGCCAGTTTTTGGCAACCAAGATTGCTATCCACCAACAACCTGGTATCCAAGATATGTCACAGCTCAGGCCCTGGCTAAACAAGTCTCCAGATCACATGTGTGTCATCCAGAATCAATAAAAACAATCTTGTACTGAGTTTTGCTTACTACATATTTTGCATAAGTGAATACTGTCATTGTTTAGGTTTCATTAGTCTTGTTCTCCTTATGTAATTATAAAGTTCAGAAACACCATCATGTTTTAATTGCAGTTCTCCAGAGAAATAGAACCAATAGGACTGTTACTACTGTGTGAATGAGAATAGTTCTCATAATCTCATTGTGCCAATATTTGAGTATTAGAGTCCCAGTTAGTGGAACTGTTTGGAAAGGATTAAAAGGTGTGGCCTTGTCAGAGGAGATGTGTCATTAGTGGTAGGCTTTGAGGTTTCAAAAGCCCACTTGCAATTCAGAATATGAGATGTTGGTTACTGCACCAGTGCTATGCCTGTATATCTGCTGCCATTGCCCCTGATGGTCATGGATTCACTCTCTGAAACTATAAGCAAGGTCTCAAATAAATGCTTTGTCTAGAATTTGCCTTGGTCTTCACAGCAAAGAAAAAATAAACTAAGACAATAATGAAGATATGAATGTGTGTGTGTGTATCAAAAAAACAGGTGAATTACACCTAAGAAGCTGAGAACCATTGGGTCCTTGAGGCTTCATGCCTGAACAGTAAAAAGTGTCACAATTGCTGTTTCTCAATGATGAGTGGGTGGAGTCAACAAAGGGTAGTTTCACAGTCTCCAAAGAGGGGGTGCCTCAGTAGTCCTAATATGGCATTTTAATCCTATACGTTTCTAGGAGGTCTCTAGTCCATGATGAAAACCTGGAAAATGCTGGTTCTGTACTCAGTGAAGGAGAAAGCAGCAGAAAAACATCAACCACTAGAAAAGCAAGGACCAAGCTAAGAAAAAAAAAAAAACACCTTCCTTCTCATATACTCTTTTAATCTGGACGTGTCTCAGTTACTTCACTATTGCTACAACAAAACACCATGACCTAAGACATCCTAGCAAATATTTAATCAAGCTTACAGTTTCAGGTAGTTAAGAGTCCATGATGACAGAGCAAAGATCTGGCAGCATGAGCAACTGAGAGCTCTAATTTTGACCCACAAGCATGAGAAAAAGACACAGAGAGACAGAAAGACAGAGAGAGCTCAAGTCATTTGAAACCAAGTGCATACACAGCGACCCATGTCCTCCAATAAAGACACACCTCTTAATCCTTTCCAAACAGTTCTATCAGCTGGGAGCCAAGTGTTCAGACATATGAGCCTCTGGGAAGCATTCTCATACAAAGCATCACATCTCCTCTCTGGGATGGATAGGCTTGTGGCCATATCCTAATGCAAAAAATCCCTGTTGCCAACTGGGGATGAAGGGTCCAAATAATTTCCATTGAAACCAACACAGAGTGCTACCTCAAGAAGGTGCCATCCACAGCCAGGGTGGATCTTCCCACACAAGTCAAGGCAGTCAGGACAGTTCTTCAGGTGAGGCTCCCTACTCAGGTGACTCGGATTTGTGGTAAGCTGACATGAAAATTAACTGTAACCTAAGTAGCTGCAATGCTTTTCTACAGATGTGGCCAAGAGGATCAACATTTGTTATGCTCGTGAAGTTCATTGTGACTATGACTTCTCCCACTCATATTTTATCAATTGTTTATAATCTCTATGTCATTCTTATTCACCAAGGAATGATTAATCATAAATTAACTATGTGACAAACTCATTTTAAATAATCACACAATAGTAAATGAATGTTTAACTTATAAAAAATTTGTAAGTATACAATAAATATATTTTTATTAAAACCTAAAAGGAAGAAAAAAGTAGCTGATTTAACATTGCTTTGCATTTGCTTAAAAGGCTGTAATAAATGTTTTGAGTAAAAAATTTTGAGAGAATTATGTATTGTTTCTTGTGGTATTTTAAAAATCATAGACTAGAAATTTACTTTGGAAATGAGTAATAACATCCTTAATGTAATTATACATGGGAGAACCAATATAGTCATAAATTTTGTATTATTATTTTTCAATTAAAATGTACTCCTTACTCTCTTATACCCATCCAATACTTTTTTCCTCAAATTAATGGCTCCTTTTTAACTTTGATCATTACATTCATATGGTTTGAATAGGAATGACCCCACAGATTCATGTGATTGAGTGCTTGGTCTACAGGGAGTGGCACTATTAGGAGGTGTAGCCTTTGTTTGAAGAAGGCTGTGGAGCAGGGCTTTGAGGTCTTATATTTTTAAGCATTGCCCAGTGTGATTATAGTCTCCTTCTCCTGCCTGAGAATCAAGATCTAGAACTCTCAACTTCTTCTCCAGCACCACATCTGCCAGCACATCACCATGTCCTGCTGTGATGATAATGGACTAAACCTCTGAAATTGTAAGCAAGCCCCAATAAATATTTTCCTTTATAAGAGTTGCTGTGGTCCTGGTATATTTTCACAGTAACAGAAACTCTAGCTAAGACAATATACAAGATAAATACATAAGTATAACCTGTTGTTTGTTTGGCATTGCTTGTATGTAGGTGATGTGAGAGCTGACCAATAGGGGCCTCTTCTTTGGGGAAGATTAATTCTCCTTCTTTCAGTGGGCATTAGTCAACCAATGTTCTTTTTCTAGTGGTGGAGCTCAATGAGATTGTTCCCTTTCGTGTTAGTGTGTCCAATGATGTTGTCACTGTTCACGTCTCCTTTAGGCAGCCATACTGTTGAGGTATCATGGATGAAACTTCCCAGTCATTTCTAGGAGACAGACTCTCACAGCAGGCTTCCTGATCCTCTGACTCTTCCAAGATGTCCCCTGAGCTTTAAGTGTGGGGGTTGTGTTGTAATGCTCTCAGTTTTCTGCTAAGAAGAACTTCTTTGGTGGAGGTGGGACAATAAATACTTATACTTATTTGGGGATATAAAAATAAGTATAACGTAGTTAGGAATTATATTTGTCTAGTAACATGGAAGTAGTATGAACTCCTCTAAGATCTATGGTCTCACTATCCCAGAATAATACTCAAGATGTACCTAAAAATACATAGTCATTATTTGACATTGTCAACAAACAAAATCCTAATTTAGTTCGAACAAACTTAGTTGGTTCTTATTTGTGCTTCATAAACCTGAGAAGCTTCCTTTGTACAGTATTTGCTCTTACTAGGTAGCATTAGAGCACTGTTAATTCCAGGTTATATCTGTTAAGACTACTCTGATCTGAACCCAGGGTCTTAACTAGTTAAGGAAGCAAGCAGTCTACTGACAAGAGGTAGAACCTGTTGCTTTCTGTAGACAAAATCTAAAGCTTTGAGAAAAAAAAAACCACTCTGTGTCAGGATCTATCTCCTCAAAAACTGAATGTGGTGTTTAGTACCAGAGGCCCCAGGCTGGTTTGTTCTGAGCTGTTGATGCATACTGTAGGAGTACATACAATGGCCTCTCATCTATTTTGTCCCATCCATTTTGGAGCACCAGAGAATTAAATTGACTGATTTTTCTCTTATTCTTTTCTACACACATTCTAACCCCACATTCCCTTCCCTCCACTCTTCCTACTCCCACCTACCTCTGCTCTCCCCCAGACCTGCTCCTCCTGTTTCCTTCAGAAAACAGCAGGCCTCTCAGGGACAGTAACTGAATAGGCATAGCAAGATGCAATGGGATAGACACAGCCCTCATATCAAGGCTGGACAAAGTGCCTCAGTGGAAGAAAAGGGTCCCAAGAACAGGCAAAAGAGTAAGAGACACCCAATCCCCTCTCCTACTGTTAGGAGTCCCCCCAAAACCCTAAGCTAAATAACCACAACATATGAAGAGGGCCTACCACAGACCCAAGTAGACTTCATGCTTGCTTCTTCACTGACTATGATTCATATTGCCATCAGGCAAACTCACTGTTCATGTGTCAAGAGCTCATTGTCTGCCCAGGAAGAAAATGAGTAACAAGTGTGAATCTCCTGCTGAGAACCTCTTTTTAAAAACTTAAAAAAAAATGGTTAGCCTGAAGAAATTGGGGAGAAACTTCTCTGTGTATGTGTTCAGGTGTACATCAAAAAGGGCCTAGGCAGAGAATATAATTGAATTTCGTCAGGTGCCCATGAGTTTTGCTCCAGGAAACATAATTAAATGTGCCAGAGCACCTCCTCCCTTTCTCAGGAAGTGATCAGAAGAGCAGAAGAGCTGTGCTGCATGGTTAAGACCACCCTTTGCAGTCCTGAGAACACCATCTGGCATAAGGAGAATTCAATGGTTATGGACCAGGTCCCTTTGCAGGCTCAGGGCTGAAGGCTTTTATACATGCAGGGATAAGGAATATTATTGCTGGTTTAATATGTGATTAAAAATTAGAAAAAAGATCTGATTTTCTTCTCCTCATTGCTTGAAATTTGCATTTCATTTTAAAGAAAGACATGGGGAGGTTGTGACTGAGGTAGGTAGGCCTTAGCCCATGGAAATGTCCTGTAGAATCAGAACTGTAGCTCCCCTAGACAAGATGCAATATGGCTAAGAGACCTCCTTTGGCTTCCTCTAAGAAAGTAGTTCTCAACCTGTGGGTTACAATCATCAGAAAATACTTATTTCCAATGGTCTTAGGAACTGAGATACTTCTCAGTAGCAAAATTAGTTATGAAGTAGCAACAAAAATAAATTTAGGGTTGGGGGTTCCTAAGACTATCAGAAATATGTGTTTTCTGACAGTCACAAGCCACAGGTTGAGAACTGCTGCAAGGCTTTGAAATTCTTGAGCTGCTGGTGGCCTCAGAGTAGATACAGATAGTGTGCTCATGCGGAGATTTCAAAAGCTCTCCCAGGTTTATTAAGAATGTCTCACAAGTGGAGAAAGTTAGGGAAATGTGCCAAGTGGCAGTGTCTGGTGAAAAATGGTGGGGGGTAGGCAGAAGAAGTAAGAAGGGAGGGAAAGAATAATTGAGAAAAGAGAGTGTTGTAATATCAATTTCTGGTTCAGCCTTTTTGGCCCAGCCCCAAGTTTCAGGTCCTCTTGCAACCCCCCTGCTACTTGGCCCCAAATAATCACACAAAGGCTTATATTAATTTCATGCTGATGGGCCTATGGCTCAGTCATATAACTTGCTAATTCTTAATTCTTAAACTAAGCCATGATTAACCTTTTCTCAAAGCAGCATTTTGACTTCTTTCCATCTACTGGTGTCTCTCTCTGAGGCTTCCTCTTCCCAGAGTTTTCTTATGCTGGTGGCCCCTCCCACACTTCCAGTTTAGCTTTTGGCCAATCAGGGTTTTATTAAACTAGTAGGAGGGACTAATATTTATAGCCTACCAGAACATAATCCCAGAAGAGAGTGTATTAAAAGAAGAGTTGAAGTTTAGTCAAAAGTGAGGAGAAATGCAGGTACATTTTGTAAAGGGAAAGTTAAATTGTCAAATACAGGATGAGAAAAAACTAAGATTAGGTAAGAACAGGCTGGCACTTCCCAGTGAGGGATGGCTGTTTCAAGGTCTCTGTTATCACTCAGATGACTATAAGATACCACAGATTATCTTGAACACAGACATATATCCCCATTGGGTGAATGCAGATGAGTCTAAATTCAAGGTGTCAGCAGGTAGAATATCAGGGGAAGGCTCTCACTTGACTCATAACTGAGTGCCATCTTGTCTTGTCCCACCTTATTACGGTAGAGAGATAGTTTTAGGAAAAACGTATCACTCAGTAACAGTGGCTTATCTGTGTATGTTAGTTTTGTAGACATAGAAATAATTTACTTAGTTTACTTGGCTGGGTAAGTAGGTATTGAAGATGTTTAAATAAGATTTAATGAAAGGGCTGGAGAGAGGGCTTGGTAGGTAAAGGTGCATGTCACCATGCCTAATGATTTGAATCTGATCTCTGGGACTCACAGAGTAGAAGGAGAGAACAAACAGGGGCAAGCTGTCTTTTAACTTCTGTACACACACATACACACATATACATACACACTCAATCACATACAAACACACTCAATCATACATATTCAGTCACACACACATACACACACAATCATACACACTCAATCACACATACATACATTCAATCTCTTTCTCACACACATACACAGATTGGAAGAGAGAGAAATAGGTAAATATAAAACAACAAAATATTAAAAATATCTAATAAGAAACACTAAGTCTAAATCTAGTAATTCTGCAAATAAAGACTTAGTGACTAAGTTCACCAATTTAGAAAACATACCATTGAAGTGGAATCCTCATCTAGTGGTAGACATCATGATCATAAGTCATCACAGGGCATGCAGTGTTATGTGGCAGGGCATGCAGTGTGATGTGAAATTGATGTAGGCTAGTTTTGTGGATTCCATACAATCTAAGAAGACCACTGTAAGAAGTTTTACAAACAGGAAGGATAAGGGCAGGCTAATAATGTCCAATTCAGACCATAGTGTTAGGAAATGTGTTTGATATAAACAGGAACACGGAGAAGAAACAGCAGACCAGAGAAGAGTTAGGGAGATATGAGACTGTTTCAACCAGTGCCAGTGATGACCTTTATGGTGATAGTAACAGACACCAATGAAAGACAGCCAAAGCTGAACAACAGATCCCACCTACATGTTGTCTGTGAGACTCCCAGTTTAAATATAACCATATGTATGTAATTAAAATTAAAGGATGGTCTGTTTGTCTATGACAGTTCCATTCTGGGAGGCAGGGTTCTTGTTAAACTGGACAGAATATCCTGTTTGATGACTTAGTTGGCCTGTTCTTTCTGAGGCAGTGATTGTGAAAATTCACCTTTCTTTCTCATTCCACTATTAGTACAAAAGGAAGTAGAAATAAAAGCCATAAGTACATGTGCTGCATTAGCCATTTAGAATCAAATATGGTTACTTAAAAAAATTGTTCTCTGAGGAAGTATGTTCTCACCAGATCCCTATATTTTGGTTAAAACTATGCCAGATCATTTTATTGCAGTGTTAATATGTGAATTATATTCTTCTGCATAAAATAAAGTACAGCATTTGTTTATTTTATAAGAAAATTTAATGAGGTTCATACTTTCAGAGAGTGAGAGTCCATGAGCATCATGGTGGGGAGCGTGGCAGCAGGCAGGCAGACAGGCAGTAGGCAGGCAGCAGGCAGCAGGCAGGCAGACAGGCAGCAGGCAGGCAGGCAGCAGGCAGGCAGCAGGCAGGCAGCAGGCAGGCAGCAGGCAGGCAGGCAGCATGAAGGCAGCATGCAGGCAGCAGTAGCTGAGTGATAACATCTGATCCACAAGCACCAAGCACGAAAGCTGCATGGGCTTCTTGAAACTTCAAAGCCTGCTTCCTAATGACATAGTATCTCCCCAAAGGACACACCTCCTAATTCTTCTTAAACACTTTTTCTACTTGGGAAACAACATTCAAACACATGAGACTATAGAGGGCATGTTCATACAAATCAGCACAGCTAATTCCCTAGCCATCATATGTATATTTTTCCACTGTAGATCTGCATCAGAGTGATCACTAGTAACCACATGCCACAGTCCATGTTAGCATGTCTTGGGATCGCCTCCACCAAAGAAATGAGTTCAAATCTCTTCAATTTAGCTTCAGGCAGATTCTTAGGACAAAGGCAAGTAGCTGCCACATCCCTGCCAGATTATGGAAAGAATGGTCTCTAGCCAGTTGCAAGTATTGTCTCC